>CM058043.1:44684003-44830089 GCA_030169165.1 Centaurea solstitialis
CTAGGGATGGTGATTTTCCCTGAACCGGTGGGGAACCTGGTTCACCCGCCCCTGGGCCGGGGATTCCCTGGGAAAACGGGTTTCGAGGCCGGGACCGGGGATACCCGGCTGAGATAAAGCGGGGTCGGGCCGGGTGAGGGGTCCCCCGACCCGCCCGTACTCGGGATATATATATATATATATATAAAAACATATTATTAGATTTTAAAATATAGAGGAAGGTTATTATACACCCCTTTACCTTACACCCCTAATGACCATCCATCTTTCAAGATTAGAATTTAATTAATTTTTTAATTATATTTCTTTAATATCAATCTTAGGGGCATATTGGTCATGTTGCAAAATGTTTTTATTTAAAGAAAAAGATAATTTCCTTGAATCATGCAAAGGACTTTCCATGTTCAATGGGGGTTACTTTTACTCTTTTAGTGAATATCCAATTTAATATTTTCCAGAAAAATATGGAAAATTCTCTTCATCGTCTTCTTTAGAGTCCAAATAGGTATAAAGAAAAACAAATAGGAATGTGAACTAATGATTCAAAGTTCTATACTAGCAATTCAAAGTTCTATAATCCCAGAATCATTGCAGTGAAATTCAAAGAAAATAGAAAGAATTTAGGCATCGAGGAGACGAAAAAACGATTATGGAGATGCATGTTGAAAGGGATGTTTTGACTTTCTTATTCAATGGTTATTCATATGAACTCCATTCGACGAGTGTCTTCATCATCATCATCATTGAATTCACCAACTGCACGTTCAATTTTTTAAAATTCATGTGCTGTAATGATATGAATTTGAGTTTCATTCAAGTATTTGTAAATGAGTTGTTATTACCATCTTCTTTCTTCCCTTTAATCAGCATTCCTCCATGATTTTACTGAATAAAAAAAATACTAAACAAAAGAGAATATATGTCTTTATCATAATCAATGGTAGCAGAACCAGGAAAGCGAGAAAACTAGTGGTAGCATTAGTGATTCGGTTCATTCATCCGGTAGGATTCTTTCGTCGGATGTTCATTCATCATAGTTGAATTCGTCGGAGGCTCATTCATCCGGTAGGATTCCTTCGTCGAAAGGTTCATTCATTGGAGTTGCATTCGTCGGAGGTTCATTCATCCGGTAGGATTCCTTCGTCGAAAGGTTCATTCATTGAAGTTGCATTCGTCGGAGGTTCATTCATCCGGTAGGATTCCTTCGTCGAAAGGTTCGTTCTTCGAAGGTTCCTTCACCGGAGGTGCATTCGTCGTAGATTCATTCATTGGAGGTTCATTCGTTGGAGGACGACATTATCGATTCGTTCATCAAAGGTTCATTCATCCCAATTTCCGGTGTTGGGTTCACTTGTTCATCATTATTGAAATAGATTAATATGAGTATTGATGGATTAATGTGGGTTTCAATCTTGAATGTGGTTAATTAATTACATAAATCGTGGGTTGGAAATCATAATTTTAGCATGCAACAGTTTCTATGAATAAGAAAATTCAAATTTTAATGAGGTATTCCCATTATACCCTTGAGTCTTTAGTATTTTTGGAAAAAAAATAACTTAAAAATGAAAAATAATAATTAAATGCTCCTTTAATCATCGTAGCTGTTGATTAGTAAATGAAAGGTGGAGATTAGGGGTGTAGATAGGGTAACCTTTTGAAGGGGTGTATAATAAAAGCCCCCTTAAAATATATGTTATTACCCTGTAGTCTCTTATATGCTCTCTCACAGCCTCTCCCTCTCATTCTACTGACTTTCACTTCACTCAACCCAAATCGCAAACAAAAAAGAAAAAACCCTAGCCTTAGTCGATGAGTCCTCACGCCGCCAGTCTCTGTCTCCAGTCGCCGCCTGTCAGGTCGCTTGTCGCTGGCCATCGTCTCCAGAGTCCAGAAGCTTCATCGTCGTCGCTGGTCTTCTTCCTTGTCGACCATCATCTCAAGTCGGCAGTCGCTTCCTCGCCATCGGCCATCGTCTCCGGTCAGATTTCAGTAAGTACATAACTCCAGTCGGTCATCGTCTCTAATCGGCAGTCGTTTCCTCACCGTTGACTGAGGTTTGACCGGGGACGGGTGTGAGATCCCGTACCTGGGCGGGTCCGGGGACGGGTCCGTGTACTAACAAGCGGGGGAGGGGCGGGTAAGGGGATCCCCGCGCCAAACCCTACCCGTTACCATCCCTATTAGAGACTCTAGAAAGTGGACATTGTGAACTCAAGAAACTAAGATGCTTCGAGTATTCTAGGACTGACAACATCTATAGCTTATTACGCTGCCTTTTTTTTTTAATGTTCCTTTCTAAACCAAAAAACCAAGAAATGAAGTGACAACATTCAAGAGTCTTATCTAGAGAATCTCTTATAGTACTGCATTCTCTAACACGACAAGAAATGAAAAGAAAAAAAAAATTGAATGGAAAAGAAATGAAAGAAAAATATTTTTTCGTTTGTGTTTTCAAAAGGGAAGAAAAAAATGAGTAATATCATTTTTATAAATATACTGCTTAAATATATTTTTTATAATAAAAAAATTAAATAGTTTGTAATTTCAATAATCTTTATAATTTTGTAGAACAACTTTAATTTCGTTTCTTTCCTTCCATAGCTTTCCATATTTGAGAGGAAACTTATAAATTTCTTGTGTTTCCTATTCTTCCATTTCTTCCTACATTTGAGACGAAAATTATCACTATTTTGATGAAATGTTTTTAGGAATTTGAATTTCATGAAAAGATTGAAATATATAGTATACAAGATTTGAAATAAAATTGAATTCCATTCTTAATTTATAGATATAATTTATAGAAATAAAGCATAAAAATAATTAAATTATCTTTAATTTATTAATTATTATAAACAAATATTTTAACATATAGTAGAACAAATACCCTTTGGAAAGTTCAAATCCAATGCTTGTTCTAACTCATTTTGCTTTGTGAAGAAAAAAAGACACTTAGAAGGGAAAAGAAATTAACTAAACAAATTAGAGTAATAATAATACCTTCTATATAACAATCATTTTAGATTCCATAATGTAAACCATCACTTCAATTCAAACCAAATCAACTCAATTTACTACAAACTACTGATTAACTACATGCATAATACAATAATGTTTCATGATCCATATATAAAAAAAGACTTCAATTTACATGATTTTGATCCATGCATGAATAGTAATATGTTCTTTAATTCCAGTAGGATGTGTAGTGTGGATTGATCAAAAGAGAAGATTTCTTATTCTTCTCTTTGTTTCTAGTAAACAAATCTGTCACCAATGGAATCACTGGCTTCTTCTTCATTGTTTTCACAAACTTTCTCTCTCTACCCTTCTCTCTCTCTTCACCACCGCTTAGCACTTGTCTCAAAGTCGTCGATGATCTCTTTGCCGCCGCTTTTCCCGCCACCTCCGCCTCCGCTTTCGCTATCTTTGACATGTTTTTGTGGAGTTCGGCGTTTTAAAGAAGCCAAGGCCACCTCGGTCTCGGACTCTCTCTCCTTCAGTATGTTGAGTTCTCTCTTCGTTTCTTCGAGCTCCAACTCCAGTTTCTTGAGCGTGTTCATGACCATCGGAGGTCGCTCTTCTTCCGGTGATTTCCACGAGGTTTGATTGGAAACGGGCGGTGTGATCGATTTCCATTTCGGGGTTTCTTGTTTTTGTAGGGTGGTAGTGGTCGGTTTGGGTGGCGGCGAGTAGATTTCTCCGGTTAGAAAGCGTTGTCCAAAGACGGCTACGGCCTCTTTCACGGAGCGAAAAGGGCGGGAGGTGTCTACACTTGGGTTTTCTGTCACTAGGGTTTGGGTGTGATCATCATCCATGGTGGCAGGTGGTGGGTTTTCGGTACTAGGGTTAGGGTTTGGGTTTGATCATCATCCATGGTGGCAGGTTGTGGGTTTTCCGGTACTAGGGTTTGGGTTTGATCGTCATTCACGGTGGAGTTGTGGGTTTTCCGGTATTAGGGTTTGGGTAATTTGATCATCATCCACGGTGGCAGGTTGCGGGTTTTCCGGTATTAGGGTTTGGGTTTGATCATCATCCACGATGGCAGGTGGCGGGTTTTCGAGTACTAGGGTTTGGGTTTGATCATCATCCATGGTGACAAGTGGCGGGTTTTCCGGTACTAGGGTTAGGGTTTGATCATCTTCCATGGTGGTGGATGGTGGGTTTTTCGTTGTGGTGGCGGGTTTTCCGGTACTAGGGTTTGGGTTTGGGTTTGATGATGATGTTCCATGGGGGTTTTTTGAGTTGAAAGAGAGAAATAAAGGGTGGTTTTAATTTGATGTGGTGAAGGTGGAAGGGTATCTTTGCTTGCACTTCAAATCAAAGTCCTAAATTTGGATGCTGGTGAGATACTGTGGTTTGAAGGTTAAGGGTGGAGGGATTTTGGAGACGTGGACCTCAACAACAACTACTTTCTTTTTAAATCAATTGTGCAATCGGGTCGGGTCAATAATATATAAGTGCATCACTACTTATATAGAGGGATTTTATCCATAAATCTTGGGAAATATGTTGCTAAAGTGGTGATTTATCACAAAACCGTTAAAGAAAGTTGGTGGGTAAATTTTTGGTGGAAAAGTTAAATAAGTGACACATTATCCAATAGGGGAATTCTTGGTAATTTGCAAGGTTTTTTATGCGTAGTGGCGAAGCCAAACCTCAAGTCTTAGGAGCCATGGTGTTTTTAAGATGTGACTTATGGCGTCAAAAGTCTAATTCATGTATACTGTTATATACAAAAACATAATGTGTCGTGCTGTTAATTAACGAGTCAATAGTAATAAGTAAGTTAAATTAGGTTGTATGTTAAAGTCAAACAAATAAGATATTAAAAACATAACAAAAGATCAAATATAGCATTACAAAATTGCGCATCAAGCGATGACATGACACGAGCTTAACATGGCATGAGACACAAGTGTTGTGTCATGATGAGCCATGACGATTGTGCGACAAGTTTTTAGAACAATTATAATTTGTTGTGAATTTGGAAAAACATTAGATTCTACCAGAATTATTGGTATTTCATGAATGATTAGGTGGTAAAATTTTCTAGATAAACATCATTTGTAATATGCATGTATAGGTCTCTTTTATTCGTGATACGTATAATTACAAAGCAATTTCAATATATTTACAGGAAAATTATAGTTGTTTGGGGTTAAATAAGTAAAATTGGAGGAAATTGAAAAGACAACGATTTTTTACTCAAAAGATCAAAAGACTATGTTGTCTAATTTATCAAACAAATCGAAATCTAATACTTCTATATTAAATTGTCTTTATATTTTGAATAGTTAAACAAAAAAACTAGAGACGAGTAACTTATTCGACTAGATTAATCTATTCTTAAGTAGATCTAATTTATCGGTTACCTACTTTGTCCGACTTATCGGTTTTGCCATTTTGAGCCAAACCAAACCCGTTTTGGGTCCAACCTATTTTGTCATTTTGTACATAGAAACAAAAAAGATTGTACTCAAATTGATGACACAAGATCCTTATCCACGATTTACCATCAGTGGTAAATTTAGAACACAAAACCACGTGGTTTCCTAATTTATTTTAGCCAAAAACAAAATTTTTAACTATAATTTTGTCGGATTGGGTCATTAAAATTAACAATCAAACATTAAGATGTGATTTTTTGGTTTCGTGTGGCTTATTTTGTTTGTTATTTGGACCAAACTTAAAAATGTTGGGTCTTAAACAAAAAATTAAAAAAAAAAAGATAATAACATATATGCACATGCAAATTTGAACTTGCAATCTCCAATATAGAGCATAGGGCATTTTCCAACGCCACCAGAGTCTTTGTTTTCATTAGGCTGCGAAATAAATTTTTAAGATAGTTCTTCTAAATTTTTTAAGGTAAGTCCCAAAGAAATTCTATATAACTTGTAATAAAAATGAAAAAAGTGGATAGGTCTCAAGATCTACCTACACTAAAGGTAAATTCACCTTTGTTTACCATACATTACAATGTTTAAGCGTCACAACATCATATTTGGGTTAGGTTCACGTGAGACCAACTTGTTTTTGTGAGACCCTTGAGCCACATTTTTACATTGAAATTTTACAGCAAAACATTGTGAAGGTAAAAAAAAATCTAAACCTTCTCACGTTTTCGATAAAACCCTCTCGTAAAAGTATTTTAACAAAACACTGTAAATATTATCTTCACAGTATTTTGTTGGAAGTTTCAGTGTAAAAAGATTGTGTCATTGGTCTCACGAAACGTGTTGGTCTCATGTGAACACAAGTCTATCATATTTTGTGAGCTTTTATGTTTATAGGACCATACTTTAAAATGTTCCATTTAAAATTGTTATAATAAGTTTATATAATACTTTAAAATAAAGTGTCATATTAGCTATTTTATATGACACTAAAGATTAGTGTCTTATAAACTCATCTTTTTTTATAAGACACTTCTATTTATGTGACACTTTTCAAATTATTTATAAAATAGTTAATAAGACATTTTAGAGTGAATTACACTAGTGGTCCTTGTGATTTGTTTGACTTTTGGATTTAATCCATAAAACAAACTATCTATATTAGTGGTCCTTAACTTTTCATTTTCATAACACATAGGCCAATCCATTTAACATATTAGTTAGGCTGTGTTTGACAAATATAAGCTAGTTTATAAGTTAGTATATGTTTGTATAAGCTAGCTTGTTGAAACAATAGTTTGAGTAGTGTTTCAAAAGCTTTTTGTAGCACTATGCAACAAAAAACTTTTTGTAGCATTTTCCAATTATACCCTTAATAATATTAACTATTATACTTCAAAATATTTTTTTTGTTATATACTCATAAGTTAGTTTTTGTCGAACATAATTATTCATAATTTATTACATACTAGCTAGCTTATCAATTAGTTTGTCAAACACAACCTTAACAACTTAACCATTACAAATGATTAACCTATCTTTAAACAAACTATAGGGATCAAAAATATGATATACTCTAAACTTTTAATATATGATCTTGTTAACTTTTTCTTAAAATTTATATTTTATATGATAAATAACAAATTTGTTAAAGTAAAAAGTAAACAGAACAACAATAAAATAGAGAAAGTGAATCTGTTATTTTCATTAATCATAAACCCTTTATACAGGGATGAATTACATAAAGATAACTAAGAGATATTGTAGTTCTAATTTAACTCTGAATGTTTATCTCTATCTCTATTTCTATCTAATCTCTATCGTCACATCCTTTAGACGATGACACACTTATCCTATAACACTCCCCCTTGTGCCGAGTCAAGGAAATGGTGGTGCACGATTGTTGCCTTATTAAAACTTTATGTAGTTCCATTTTGGAGAGATTGTTCCGAAATGTCAAGTCAAGGAGAGATAATTACGAGATGCTTCAAGATGATCAGATAATTACAAGTATTGAAGTTTGATGATTATTTGAAGATACTTCATTTGTTAAAGCTTCTTGTTCAAAGACGGATGATTCTTGAAGATTATTATCGAAGCTTATTGTTCAAGAAAGCTTATCATTGGAGTTCAAAGTGTTGCTTTTTGTGATCTCGAATCCAAAGGGGGAGATTGTTGGATGCAAAATCGGATTGTATCCGAGATCACAAGTTGGTGCTCAAAGTGAAGACAAAGGCAAAGTCAAAGTGGTCAACAAAGTCAAAGTTTGCTTTTATTGTTTACTTGTGTAAACTGAAGACTTGTATTACTGTTTTATGATTTACAAATAAAGGAGACAAACCCTATATATAGACAAGAAACCCTAGAAAAGAGAAACCCTAGGGCCCACGGGCCTAAACGACACTTATACAATAATTTACATTCTAACACTCCCCCTCAAGCTGGAGCATAGATGTTAATCATGCCTAGCTTGTTACAAATAGAAGAGACTCGCGAACCAGGTAAGGCTTTGGTAAATACATCAGCAAGTTGACTGCCTGTTCGAACAAATGGAGTCGAGATGGTTCCATCTTCTAGCTTCTCACGAGTAAAATGACAGTCTACTTCGATGTGTTTTGTTCTTTCATGAAACACGGGATTGTTTGCAATGTGGATAGCCGCCTCATTATCACAATATAGGTTCATCGGTTTAGATTGAGCAAAGCCGAGTTCACCTAGCAGATTCCGTAACCATATCAGCTCACACGTAGTTTGGGCCATAGCCCTGTATTCAGATTCCGCACTTGACCGGGAAACGACATTCTGTTTCTTACTCTTCCATGAAACTAGATTCCCTCCAACAAACACACAGTAGCCTGTCGTAGACCGCCTGCTCGTAGGATCCCCATCATAGTCGGCATCTGTGAACCCTTCAATGACATGATGACCGTGATTTTGATACAAGATGCCAAGCCCAGGAGCACCTTTTAAGTATTTCAGTATATGTCTAACGGCCTCCCAATGTGGAGTTCTTGGGGATGACATAAACTGACTCGCAACACTGACCGGAAAAGCGATGTCAGGACGTGTAATGGTCAGGTAGTTTAGCTTTCCCACGATTCTTCTATATTTTTCAGGATCCTCAAGTAGATCTCCATCTTCTATATTCAACTTCATATTTGGAATCATCGGGGCCTCACAAGGTTTTGTTTCACTCATCCCAGAATCATTCAATATATCTAAACAATATTTCCGTTGAGATAAGCAAATCCCTTTTCGGGTGCGAGATACTTCAATTCCCAAGAAGTATTTTAAAGGACCTAGGTCCTTTGTTTGAAACCGAGACGCAAGAAAATCTTTTAGCTTCTTGATCCCAATCTCATCACTCCCGGTAATCACAATATCATCAACATACACCACTAACAGAATACATCCAGAAGAAGATGAAGCAAAAAATACAGAATGATCATAAGAGCTCCTCCGTAAGCCAAACTCAGTCACTACTGCATTAAATCGTCCAAACCAAGCACGGGGGGACTGCTTTAAACCATACAATGATTTACGCAGTTTACAGACTCTACCAGACTCCCCCTGAGCAACAAACCCAGGTGGTTGCTCCATATAAACTTCCTCATGTAAATCTCCATGCAAGAAAGCATTTTTCACATCTAGTTGGTGTAGTACCCAGTCATAAGTAGCGGCTAACGAAATGAACAGGCGAATAGAAGGTACCTTAGCCACCGGAGAAAATGTCTCAGAGTAGTCGACCCCATAAGTCTGAGCATATCCTTTTGCTACCAACCTAGCTTTCAAACGAGCCACAGATCCATCTGGATTAACTTTCACAGTGAACACCCATTTGCAACCGATTGCCTTTTTGCCCGCAGGTAACTCTATTAAATCCCATGTATCATTATGGTCGAGAGCATTGATCTCGTCAACCATAGCATCCCGCCATCCAGAATGAGCCAAAGCTTCACCAACCGTTTTAGGAACAGATATAGAATCGAGTGTAGAAACCAAAGAACGGGAATGTGAAGAGAGTTTATCATAAGAAACAACTGAAGAAATAGGATAAGTACATGAGCGCTTACCTTTTCGAAGAGCAATGGGAATATCAAGATCGGGATCTTGTGTATCTGAAGGTGGTGGACTATTGGAAGCAAGAGGATCACCGGTAGGCGGATCTGCAGACGAAGACGAAGATGGTATAGGTTCGGGATCTGACGTAGGTCGCTGCCGCCTATTATATACATGAACTATCGGTGGTTTAGGAGGCTCTTGAGATGGTATGGAGTCAGATGGGGTAGGAGACTCGGGAAGTGGTATGACATATACCAACAAATCATCACTATCTCTTAGGGTGCATGGAGTTGACACAGGAAAGAATGATACATTCTCATGGAATGTAACATCTCGAGATACAATGTACCGATTAAGCATGGGAGAAAAACACCTATACCCCTTTTGAAGCCGAGAATAACCAAGAAAGACACATTTCAAGGACTTTGGATCCAACTTAGTTATGTGTGGTCGGGTATCGCGGACAAAACAGGTACTACCAAAGATCTTTGGATCTATAGGAAACAATGACTTTGTAGGAAACAACACCGAGAAAGGACTTTTTCCCTCTAAAACGACAGACGGCATGCGATTGATGAGAAAACAAGCTGTAGCGACGGCATCAGCCCAGAATGGTTTAGGAACTGTCATGTGGAATAACAAGGCTCGTGCCACCTCTAATAGATGGCGGTTCTTTCGTTCCGCAACTCCATTTTGGGCTGGTGTGTCAACACAGGAAGACTCATGAAGAATACCATTTTGAAGCATATATGACTGAAATGTTTGAGATAAATATTCTTTCGCATTGTCACTACGAAGAGTTTGAATGGAGACCTTAAACTGTGTTTTTATCTCAGCATGGAATGAACAAAAATGTGTAAACACTTCAGAACGATTTTTCATAAAATAAAGCCAAGTAGTGCGAGAGTAATCATCAACAAATGTAACAAAATACTTAAATCCAAGTTTTGAAGTAATTGGACATGGTCCCCAAACATCAGAATGGACTAACTCAAATGGGGACGAGGCCCGCTTATTACTGACTCTAGGACTTAAATGAGTACGATGATGTTTGGAAAACTGACAAGACTCACACTGTAAAGAGGGTAAAGAAGAGAACTCAGGACACAACTTCTTCAGATTCTGTAGAGACGGATGACCTAATCGGCAATGAACTTCTAGTGGAGACGATGAGTTGGAACAAGCCAAAGAGCGAGATGGTTGATGTTCAAATATATATAGGCCGTCAACTTCCCGTCCTCTACCAATAATCTTTTTCGTCAACAGATCCTTAAAGACACAAAATTCAGGGAAGAATTCAACGGAACAGTTTAAAGCCCGGGTAATTCTGCTCACCGATAACAGATTGAAAGAGAATTTAGGTAGGCTCAAGACACAAGATAATGAGACAGATGGGGTAAGTTCAATGGTGCCGGACCCAAGAACAGATGAGGGAGACCCATCAGCAATTGTGACATGAGATGGAGACATGTGTTTATCAAAGGTAGAGAAGAGAGTGGGATTACCTGTCATGTGGTCTGAAGCACCTGAATCAATGACCCATTCGGAGGTAGAAGATAATAGGCATGTGCTAGAGTTACCTGTCTCAGCAAATGTAGCGGTCGGAGCAGTGGGATTTTTAGTCTCTAAAAGTCGAGCATATTCTGTTGCCGATATAGTAACAGTGTTGTGGTTGCCAGACGTCATCTTCCAACAAATCACGAATCACCCAAAACGCCGAACTTGGACAATTGAGAACAATCCAAAAACCAACGGTGCACTCACAAGGTGCTCGAAAAAAACCAACGGTGCACTCACAGGGTGCCAAGAAAACCGTTGAACAGAAAACGTTTCGATCCAACGGAAACGTACCAAAAAACTAACGAGCAGAAATTGGTCGAACCAGAAAACCCACACCCAAAAAAGTCGGGAAAAAAAACGAACCAGAAATCGAAACCGGAAAACACTGTTCACGCCGGAAAACACTGTTCTGCCGGAAAACACTGTTCACGCCGGAAAACACTGTTCACGCCGGAAAACACTGTTCTGCCGGAAAACACTGTTCACGCCGGAAAACACTGTTCTGCCGGAAATCACTGTTCACGCCGGAAAACACTGTTCTGCCGGAAATCACTGTTCTGCCGGAAATCACTGTTCACGGCCGGAAATCACTGTTCACGGCCGGAAATCACTGTTCACGGCCGGAAATCACTGTTCACGGCCGGAAAACACTGTTCACGCCGAATCAGAAACTCGAAAAATAAAGGAAACCCTATTAACGTCGTTGGGCTCTGATACCATGTAAACTGAAGACTTGTATTACTGTTTTATGATTTACAAATAAAGGAGACAAACCCTATATATAGACAAGAAACCCTAGAAAAGAGAAACCCTAGGGCCCACGGGCCTAAACGACACTTATACAATAATTTACATTCTAACAACTTGCTTTATATGTTCATTTGTAATAGTTTTGTTTAGTTAGGGTAAAAAGTGTAAATGTGGTAAACCTTGAGGGTTTAAGAGTTTGGGTATAAATACCCAAAGTGATGTCATTTGTAAGGTGTGAATCTAGAGTGTGCAAAACGTGTAAAGTGAGAGTGAATTGAGAGAGATGAGCTTAAGTGTGTGTGTTCTTGGTGTAACTACTATGTGTAACCAATTCCTTCAAGATCAATGACATATTGTTTTCCAATTCATTCTCCAATTGATTACATCTTGTTTAGAACTTGATTCTGGAACTACAAGTATTTATACCCAAACACTTACAACCCTCACACTTTACAATATTTACACTTTTTACCCTAACTAAACAAAACTATTACAAATGAACATGTAAAGCAAGTAAACAATAAAAGCAAACTTTGACTTTGTTGACCACTTTGACTTTGCCTTTGTCTTCACTTTGAGCACCAACTTGTGATCTCGGATACAATCCGATTTTGCATCCAACACTTTACGCCAAAATAAAAACCTTGTGGAAAAAATAAAAATATGACGAAGGAAAGAGTACAACGCACTAGTTTCTTTGCAGTATAGACTTTTTCTTTTAGTCTAACGTTTTCTCTGATTTGTACATTAATCATGAAAATTAAGAAAACCAAATGGTATATTTTTGCCTCACTAAAACCTTACCCCAAGAAACAAAACCCAGCGGAAAAATAAAACATTAGGTGAAGGAAAGAGTACAACATACTAATATCACATATAAAGTAGACTCCCGCTTTTGTCTACTACTCCCCCTGATTTGTACATTAATCAAGGGAGTGATGAAAACCTTAGTATTTAAATACTTACTAAATGTTTCCCAAACATGGTTTTAGGTAACAATTTAGTAAAATATGTCACATTCTTTTGGTATCTTACATGATTTAATTGAATCTAGCGAAGAATTTGTTATAGGTGATAGTATAACCACTTAAAGCGAGATATGTTTTGTGTTATTGCCCTTTGATGTATCTTAATTTCATTTAGTTGATACATGATGCATTATTTTCATTTATGCATGTAGGGTATTTGATGTGTGAAAATATGTATATAAATTCAATCACAAGTTTTACCCTTATTAGTTACCCCAACTATTAATCACACATTCACAGGTAAGCGTACCTGATCGGGTATAATATAGTTGAGGTAAGTTCCAGATATCATTCTTACCACTAGGAACAGTGAAGCTATCTAATCTCGGTTTTAAGTCAAACTAATTAATCTAAACAACTAGCAATTAAGAGGGATGTTTGTAAAGTAAGAATTAACTAAGAAAGCAAATAAAAATCTAAAGTTTTTATATCAAAGGAAAGACAAGTACTCACTATGGATTTTAGAATCCCTTTTCAGACGATTTGACATAAATTACCAAAAGATATAGATTTAATGGTTATTGTAGAATTTAAGCATAAAGCACCCTAACATGAATATCTGTGATTGTCAACCAGGTTGGTTGCCTGGCCCAAGTACAGGGATTATAAATCTAGTACAAGTCACCCTATTTATTGCCAAGTCGTGGGACCCTAATATCCAACTTACTTTGGTCTAAAGAGTTGTTTACCACGTCACAAAAGTGAAAGGTAAGAGAGATTGGTTATCCGAAAGGAGTCTGTTTAATTGTCATATAACAAACACACCCAACCAACGAGTTCAAGTAGCCACAATTAAGACAATAAATAGGAATCACAAGACAAACATTCAATAAACCATAAATCTAATAAAATCAAAACCACAAAGTAAAATCATCCTACAAATTCATCAATCCATAGTAAGCACTATAAAGTTGTTGGGAATCGCAGGCTACAAAAACATGCACAGCGGAATAAAATAGCTCGATTCCCAAACGAGGATCCAATCCTAAACACAGACAGACACAAACGAGGGTGTTCCGAAAATTTACCTCTAGTTGTGAAATCACCGGATCGCAAGCAGGGGATACACCGCTACTGACACCTTCACGAGATTAGCTGCTAGACCACCTCCGGGACTACCTTAGATTTCGATGGAGTGAGAGAGAGTGAGAGGGTTACAGGTTTTTCTCTAGGGTTTTTCTTTTGGCTTAGGTTAACCAGGTTATAAGATCTCTTACATCCAGAGATACAATTCACGCTTGAATTTGTACACATGTTCATTCCTTTTGCACACAATATTTCTAAAGTGATTTAAGACATGGAGTGGAGGATTCATTTCTTAAAATCAAGTATTTCTTGACTCTGATTTCGATCGCCTGCAGTAACGGATATTAGTAAATAACACCTGTTATTCTATCCGAGCGTGGCCACGCGTTTTCTGCCAATCTTAATCGTCAAGGGGCCCGGAAATATCTCTCTTTTGAAAGAGTTGCAAATCCCTTCTTGACTACTTGCATTTGGATCCACGGCTTCCGCTGTATCTAGTCACGTCCCATATGGCCGCCCTGTTACGGTGCAGCGTTAGTACGTGCTAAGAGTACAGTAGTCCTCGCGTTCCCAAACCAGGTATCTCAGGTCTAAGGACAACCTATCAAGTCAGTGCTTATGACTGAGGCTCCATGAAGCAGACTTGATAACTGATCACTTCCAATACCCAAACACTCTGATGAGTATCTATAAATACTTGGTCACATCACTCGTGCTTTTATTCTTTACTTTGAATAAATCATCAAGTATTTATAATAGCGTTAAATTCCCTATTGAAATTCCCATTTCAATAAGTGGCTACGGAAATTTAGATTTCATACAAAACTTTGTAAAATCATGGATACGTTAAATATGCGAAAAATAGTTAATTTAGAACAATCATGAAAATAAAACCTCCATTTATTTCCAACACACTGTGAAATAAAACTTTACATGATTACATTGTTTCAAAATTAAA
Source organism: Centaurea solstitialis (assembly GCA_030169165.1). Taxonomy (NCBI): domain Eukaryota; kingdom Viridiplantae; phylum Streptophyta; class Magnoliopsida; order Asterales; family Asteraceae; genus Centaurea; species Centaurea solstitialis. Next base: position 44,698,787 of record CM058043.1, read on the forward strand.
CTATAGTAATAATTAATAAACTAAGAACTAGCTACTGGCTTCCAGGTACTGCATCCCAATGGAATTCGCATGTGCCTCATGCTTCACCCTTGCTAGTGGCTTTGTCAGCGGATCTGCGACATTTTCTTCTGTTGGAATCTTGCATATTCTTACATCTCCTCTTCCAATAATCTCTCGGATGAGATGATATTTCCTGATCACGTGTCTTGACTTGTGATGCTCTCTAGGTTCCTTTGCTTGCGCCACGGCGAGTTATCACAGAATATATCGATCGGTCTCGAGATACTGACAACCACTCTGAGATCCGATAGAAAATTCCTTAGCCAGACAGCTTCCTTTGCCGCATCAGATGCTGCAATGTACTCTGCTTCTGTAGTTGAATCTGCAATCGTGTTCTGCTTCGAGCTCTTCCATGAGATCGCACCTCCGTTTAGGGTAAAGATGTACCCTGACTGTGACCTGAAGTCATCTCTGTCGGTCTGGAAACTAGCGTCAGAGTATCCGGTGACACTAATTTCATCCTCAGATCCTCCAAAGACCAAGAACATTTCTTTCGTTCTTCTCAGATATTTAAGAATGTTCTTGACAGCCACCCAATGAGGTTCACCCGGATTCTGTTGATATCTGCTCGTAACACTTACTGAGTAAGCAACATCGGGCCTAGTACATAACATGGCATACATGATTGATCCAATTGCAGAGGCATATGGGACCGATTTCATCTTGTCCTGATCTTGACTAGAAACAGGACACTGTGTTTTACTTAACACTATGCCATGTTGCATCGGAATGTATCCTTTCTTGGATTCATCCATCCTGAATCTTTTCAGGACTTTGTCAATGTAAGTACTTTGGCTAAGCCCGATAAGCCGCTTAGATCTATTTCTGTAGATCTTTATACCGAGTATATAAGCGGCTTCTCCAAGGTCTTTCATCTGGAAACATTTGCTTAACCAACTCTTAACACTCTGTAAGTTGGTACATCGTTTCCTATGAGTAGAATGTCATCTACGTATAAGACCAAGAAGGTTACTATGCTCCCACTAAACTTAGTGTAGACACACGGCTCGAACTCACTTTTGGTAAAACCAAACTCTTTGATTCGCTCATCAAAGTGTAAGTTCCAGCTTCTAGATGCTTGCTTTAATCCATAAATGGATTTTAGCAGTTTACACACCTTATTAGGATTCTTAGGATCTTCAAACCCCTCTGGTTGTTCCATATAGACGTCTTCTGTTAACTTTCCATTCAGAAAGGCTGTCTTGACGTCCATTTGCCAAATCTCGTAGTTAAAATACGCTGAAATGGCCATAAGAATTCTAATTGACTTTAACATGGCCACTGGTGAAAAGGTTTCATCATAGTCGATACCATGAGTTTGCGTGAATCCTTTTGCGACCAGTCTGGCCTTGAAGGTGTGTACATTTCCATCCATGTCGGTTTTCTTCTTGAAAACCCATTTGCGTCCAACAGCTCTACAGTGTTGTGGCAAATCAGTCAACTCCCAAACTTGGTTGTCGTACATGGATTGCATCTCAGCCTTCATGGCTTCCTGCCATTGTTCAGACTCATTGCCTGACACAGCTTCTCCATAGGATGTTGGTTCATTCAAGTCTCCGCTGTCCTGAGAGACTAGAAACCCAAGATACCTATCTGGTTCTTGTCTTACCCTACTGGATCTGCGAAGGTCCTGTGTTTGCACTTCCTCAATCGGCTCTGATTGAGGTTCAACATTGCTATGTTGAATTTCTGGCTCAACAGTTGGTGCAGTGTTTTCTTCGTCTACTACCTGTAGATCTACATCCTTTCTGGTGTTATCTAGACTGAGAAATTTTTCTTCTAGAAATTTTCCATTTCGAGCAACAAAAACTTTGTTCTCTTCAGGGTTGTAGAAGTAATATCCCACGGTGGTCTTGGGATACCCAACGAAGAAACACTTGTCGGATTTGGGCTTGAGTTTTTCTGAGGTGGGTCGTTTGACGTAAACCTCACAACCCCAAATTTTTAGAAAAGATATGTTGGGTTTCTTACCCTTCCATACATATGGAGTCTTTTCTACCGACTTTGTTGGCGCTCTGTTCAGTATGTGTGCTGCTGTTTCGAGCGCATGTCCCCAGAATGATATTGGCAGCGAAAATGACACATCATCGTTCGTACCATGTCAAGCAAAGTACGATTTCTCCTTTCTGATACACCGTTCATCTGAGGTGTATACGGAGGTGTAAGTTGGGATACAATCCCACACTCCATCAGATGATTGTCAAACTCATCACTAAGATATTCGCCACCACGATCCGACCGTAAGAACTTAATCCTCTTGTCAAGTAGATTCTGTACTTCATTCTAAAATTCCTTGAATCTTTCAAAGCTTTCAGATTTATGTCTCATAAGGTAGACATAACCATACCTACTGAAATCGTCAGTAAAGGTAATGAAGTACCGGTATCCTCCTCTTGCCACATGACTGAAAGGTCCACATACATCTGTGTGGATTATTTCAAGCAAGTCAGTAGCCCTTTCATTTTCATTGTTGAAAGGTTGCTTTGTCATTTTGCCAGATAAACAAGACTCGCAATTATCAAAAGGTTTATAATCGAAATTGCCAAGAAAACCTCCTTTTAGGAGTAGTTCAACGCGTTTCTTGTTTATGTGGCCCAAACGACAATGCCAGAGGTAAGTCTGATCCTCAATATCCTTGGATCGTTTACTTATATGATAGATTTCACTACTGTTGTCTTGTAGATTTACTGTGTATAGACCATTCACGGGTGTAGCTTTAAAATAGAAAATATTATCTTTAAAGACTGAAATCATTTTATAATCATATTTATAATAAAGTCCTTGGTCTACTAATAAATCAAAAGACAAAACATTCTTAATCATATTTGGAATATAATAACAATTATCCAGTTCCAAAACTAGACCCGAGGGTAAACTAAGACTATAAGATCCTACAGCTTCAGCTATCAGCGGTGTGCCTTCGCCAACTCGTAGGTTCGAACGGTCCTTCCTCAGAGTCTTTCTTCTAGTGAATCCCTGTAAATGATTACAAATGTGGTTACCACTGCCTGTATCAATTACCCATGATTCATAAGAAGTCATTAAGCAATCTATCATAAAGATACCTGGAGCATCGGGTAAACCGATCTCTATCTGGTCGATATTCATCGAGTGCTCGCAAATATCCTCGCTGCCGCATTCTAGGCAACTCAGATCTCCCAGCTCATCAATTATATCAGTGTCCATGAGATTTCCAGGTTCGGGTACTGGCTCTAGACTGGCCAGAATATCTTCATGAACTTTATCCATGTCGTTCTTCGGTTCCTTCATGTAGGCACTAGTTGTGTCCTGGACTTCTTTTGTGAGAGAAAACCACATGAGATACACTAACTCTTCCTGAGTCATCTTGTATCCCAGACGTGATAAACATTTAAAAAGCCTTCTTATTTCAATAAGATGGTTTTTAACTGACTGACCCTTTTGCAGCTTCAGGGAGAGAATCTCTTGCATGATCAAAAGCTTACCCGTATGCTTGTAGAGACCTAACTGGTTCTCCACATTTTTCACAACCTCGTGACAGAATTTGACTCTTAAATCTCCCGTGAACTCGGGTGACATAGAGAAAATTAGAATGGACATTACATCCGATTCATCTGCCATGAATCTAAAATACTCAGCAAATTCCTCTTCAGGGGCATTGCTTTTAGGTCGTGACATAGGCTTATTGATCACATAAAGCTTACCCTGGGCACTTAAAACATTCTGTAAATGTAACTTCCAAACTGGAAAGTTCTGGCCCGTAAGCTTCCACTTGCCCATAATAAGGCGAAGTGATTCCTCAGGTGAATAAAACGGAATGCTAATTGGAGACATCTACAGAAGAATATAAATTCCAATTTAGTTTATAATTATTGAATTCTAATAAATTATTACCCTTAAAATAAATTTATTAGACTAGAATCCATATTTCACATGTGTCGGGAAGCATGTGATCATGTCAAACCGACTCATGCGATCTATGGTAGGTAAAACTATACCAATCGTATTCTAACTCGAAAATACGACTTCTAGATCGTCGGGACATCGGACATATATAGTCCGTGCATATTTAGTCCCTCTAGTGCATTTTGGCCTGGTACCACCCAGTGAATAAATAATTACCAAAATAGATTGCACCACCCGGGACCTGGACAAACTCTGGCCGGTACCACCCGGAAATAATTCGCAGAGTTTTATCACCCTCCAGTTTCGGTTTGAACACGGACGTTCATAGTGTGTGCACTTACAACGCCCTATGTACTTTACACCGGAGGTGCCCCTAAAGTGGGTTGCACTTACTAATCTATGATTTTACTAAGGGTCAAAATTGCCAGTTTTCTTTTTCAAAACTTTGAAAAACTGGATCCAAAAACTAACTGTATTTGTATCCTTTTATCTTTTAAAACAATCATTCAAAAAGGCAATTTATATTTAATAGCAATTACGTAAATTAAACAACCACGCAATTTAAATATAAAAGCACAGTCATAGCCTAAACCCTTAAACTAATGTTGTTTTGTGAGCCAACACAAAACAACGGTCTCAACCCTAAGTGACAAAAGTCTTCGTCTTCTGGCATTCCCACTGGCTCCGAGATCCATGGTCGTCGTCTTGTCTCCGTCTTGATAATTAAAACTAACTATTACAAATGGGCTTTTGATGGCACGCAGGCCTCCCAACTACTCTAATCAACATAATTAAAAATTACAAGAAGGGTTGTAAATGGCACGCAGACCTCCCTTATAAAACAAATAAAATTAAAAACACAACCACGGGTCAAAAGGGTTCAGCTATGACTCGATATAATTAAACAAATTAAAATACAACTGGATTTTAATTGGATAATTATAAAACCAAAAAAATTAATTTAAAACAAATTAATTAAATTTAATCCTGAATCGTTTTAAACCTTATCTGATTAAAAACGATCCTTTATCTCAAAATTTATCCGGAAACGAATCCCAATCGAGATCCATTAACGATAAACGATCGAGACGAACAACGATTTCAATTACCACCGATCCGCCAAAACGTGGCCGTCGATCGGTGGTTTCTCTATCGCCGGCGACGACGATGACACGATCGCCACCGCCGCCGCCCGTACCACCATCGAACACCGGCGGCAGCAGCGGTTGGAAGGCCACCACCACCGCCGCAACCAGCGCTATCACCACCATCCACCGGCGACAGCAGCGGATCGCACCACTACTGCCGCCGTGGTCGCGCGACGGGTAAGATGCGTAATCACCGCCACCACCACAATCGGTGGTGTGGCGGATTGGGACACGACGAAAAACCACAATCGCCACCATCTCGGTTCACCGGTCGACAACAGTAGCTCCGGGCTACCACCGCCGTCGTGGCCGCGCGGCGGACGAAAACAGCAATCGCCGCCACCATCGCGACTGGTGGTGCGGCGGATTAAGGGTTCGACGGCAGCAGCGATTACCACTGCCACCGCCGCCTATCGCCGCTCGGTTGATCGCCACCGCCGTGGTGGTCGATCACCATTAATCGCCGACTGTCGGCAGCTTTGTCCTTCGATTGACACCACCGCCACCACAATCGGTGGTGCGGTGGTGGTTCTCGTTGATCCCGATCGATGCCACTGCCCGACGCCACAGCCACCAAGCGGGTGGTGTGGCCGGCGGTTTCCAATGCGATGACAGCTCACGGTGATTTGGTTCTCCGGCGATCGGCCTGGAGGTCCGGCCGGCTAACTGCCGCCGTTCAACCGCCGATCGTCGTTACGTTAGGTTTACTAAAAATCAGATTTTTAACACGAAAAAGTAACGATTTTTATAAAACCTAATTAACTAACAAACATCTTAAACCTGGTCTGTTAGGTTTAGGAAGTGGCTCTGATACCACTGTTGGGAATCGCAGGCTACAAAAACATGCACAGCAGAATAAAATAGCTCGATTCCCAAACGAGGATCCAATCCTAAACACAGACAGACACAAACGAGGGTGTTCCGAAAATTTACCTCTAGTTGTGAAATCGCCGGATCGCAAGCAGGGGATACACCGCTACTGACATGTAACACCCGTAAATTCGGTGTAATAACGACTCGTTAATGAAATATGGGATTTAGAATTTTAGATCAAATTATGCATTTTATGGTCTTATATGTTAGGGAATTCAATTACGAGTCCAACGGTTCTTTCGGAATCGAAAACGGAGCTATAAGGAAGAAGTTATGGCCGAAACAAAATGGAACTCAATTCGATCAGATGCTAGTGATCGCTAGCCATGACCCTAGCGATCGCTAGGTACAAATTAGGCATCTGCTGTTTTTGCTCGCGATCGAGCTCTCGACCTGGAATGAACCTAGCTAGCGATCGCTAGCCCTCAAGCCTAGCGATCGCTAGGCATCTGTTGTTTTCAGAAAACGGGTTTTAAACCCTTCCTCACTTCATTTGGCCACAACTCTCTCATCCCTTGTCCGATTTTGGCGATTTTTCTTCCTACATTCTTCAATTTCAAAGCTCTTCAAGATCTTGAGGTTGGATCTACACTTGGAGCTAGCTCGGGAGGAAACCCCACTTCACCCACCTCACCTTCTCCACTCTTCCTTTCACCACCATTGTTGCTTGGAGAAAGGAAAGCTCCAAATCCTAGGGTTTTAGTTGGATCTCACTCGGTAAGCTTCGATTAAACCCTTATAGGTTGGATCTATGCATATAATAAGGGTTATGAACTAACCTAGGGTTCGATTTACTTGATTTTAGGTTCGTGCTCGTATTTGACCTAATCTTGGAATTTGGGGGTTTTAGTACAAAACCCTAAGGTGAGTTGTTGAAAATTATTTTGTTAAAACTGAGGGCACATCATCTTGATGAATATATCTATATCTTGCTTGATTTACATACTATGTGCGGTCCTTGTAAGAAATGTTATTATGGATGGGACCATAAGTTGTTAGCTTGGGATTTGCCATGAAATGTATGAATAATGGTATTTGTGTGAACGATATGAGCGGATCATTATGTGCCTTGAGTAGGTATCTGTATGCTACTAAAGTGCGAACTACGTCACTGTGTTATGTGCTAGTTGTATATATATACATGGAATATACGTGTTGTTATGTTGCCATGAAACAATGTGAAAGAAATGAATTCCGAGAAATGTTAACTCGATGAGAAATGAATGAAGGGCATGAGACCCTCGTAATTACCTGAGAAAGGTTGAGAATTAGTATGAGTCTTTCAAGACAGTACGAATACGCCTCTGATGGTGCCATGGTTGATATGACATCGAGGCATGAATATTTGGACCTTATGTGTACGCCTCTGATGGTGTCATGATTGATATGACATCGGGGTTGCTTGTAACTAAACGACATGGACGAACCAATGCAGTATTTCCTCACCGAACAGTCTTGGGAGGTTCTGAAATAGGAATGCCCCTATGTCGCCGGCCCTCGGGTTGCTCCTTGGTGCGCGGGCCTCTGATGGTGTCATGTTAGATATGGCATCGAGGTGTTCGGAAGTAACGAATGATGGCGTACTGGTTGGGGGAAATGGGTCGCTCCCATTGTTTCCAAAGATTATAATAAACCGGTTTAATATGTCAAATTGCATTTCTATTATGATCATGTATATCTCACATGCCTTATATGCATTACGCGTATGATATTACTTGTACAACTCACTAGGCTCCTTTAGCCTAACACTTGTTTGGTGTCGATGTGTCTCTCAGGTACTCGGGACGTCGCTCCCAAGTAGGCTTTGGACTAGAGTGAGCATGGGGGAAAAGATGAGAGACCGACCTTTTGGGTCGCGAAGCTTTGGCGTACGATAACCCTTTTGTAGTCTTCTACCTAAGTGGAGTTAGACTAGTTAGGTTATTGTATTTACTCATTCAATTACAAACATTGTAATTATACATTACTTATACCCCATTTTGGGAAGAGCTCACGCCCTGGCGTTACATTTATATACCACCTTTCTATCAAATGAAAGTTTTTGTTCGCCCCGATTTTTAGGGTGTTACAAGTTGGTATCAGAGCTTTAGTTTAAGCGAACTAGGTAATCACTGTAGTATGCCTAGACTTAAACTTAGCAAACTAGTAATGCGATACATACCTTGGGTAGAACCTTAGGTGGGGAGAGCAATAGGATTGCGAATTCACGTTTATTCAAAGTTGTGGTGATGGTAACGAGGATGCTTATGTATGATTAGTTCATAAATCACCTAGCTACTGATCTATGAATGCGTTGTACGCGAGTGTTTGAGTAACTGTTATTATGATGATGATAAATGTTGAAGTTCGTAAGTAGTCTATTCTTACCCTATTCTCGTGCAATTGTTATGACAGATCAACATGGCGAACACCCGTAGTCAGACGGGCGCCGCAAGAGGACCACCCGACCAAACCGCTTCGACCGCCGACCAACATGTTCGGGTCGAGACGGTTGAGAGTCCACCGAGGCTTCCCATTCTCGGTGGGGGTCCGGAGCACGTACCAAGGGTCAATCTCGAGGATCCAAATCCCGTCCTAACCGAGGTGACCCCGGAGATGAGAATGTTTGACAACGTGATGAAGGCCGTGAACGAGGCCATGAGCAAACAACAAGAGTCCTTCATGAAGATGTTGGAGGATCGGGACACTAGCAACCGTCGTCATGAGACGGTGGGCGAGAACGCCGCTACGGCGTCGGGGGATGCGGAGGTGGTGGTGGTCACCGAGGAGACCCGAGTCACCGGGGACAAAGAGAAGGGGAAAACTAAGGGGTGCTCCTACAAGAACTTCTTGGGGTGTAAACCGCCGGAGTTCCGGGGATGTACCGACCCGGTCGTTTGCCTAAATTGGCTCCGGGAGATGGAGATGGCCTTTGAGGCTAGCGAATGCGACTCTTCCCAACGAGTCAAGTTTGCATCCCACCTTCTTAAGGGCGAGGCCCTCACATGGTGGAACTTGACCCGCTCTTCCCTCACGCCGGAGGTGTACGCTAGGCTCTCGTGGGCCGAGTTCAAGAAGAAGATGCTCGAGAAATACTGTAGCGAGCGAGCCCTTGACAAGATCGAGGACGAATTCCGAGGACTGAAGAAAGGCAACAACCCCATTTCCTTTTACGCAAAGGACTTTATGGAGAAGCTTGGGATGGTGGAGCACTTGGCTCCCGACGAGAAGGCAAAGATCAAGGCCTATTCTCGTGGGTTACCGGCTGAGATAAGATCGGCGGTGAGGATCGCAAGGGTCACCACCCTCCATGAGGCGATCGAGGAATCGATGAGGATTGAGGACGACATCACCCAAGCCCGGGTAGAGGGATATCAAGCCGGGCAAAAGAGGAAGTTTGAGGAGGCCGCCATGTCGGCCCGACCGAGCAAGACTTTCCAAGAGGGAAGACGAGGTGGAAACCGGAATGAAGCAAAGTGGTGCAACCGGTGCCGAAGCAAGCATTTTGGGCTATGCCGACGTGACCCTCCCGCGAGCGACACTTGTGGGAAATGTGGTAAGAGGGGTCACTTGGCTCGAGATTGCGTCGTCCGAGTGGCGGTTTGTTATGAATGCAAGGAACCGGGGCATTATCGGGATGCTTGCCCGAAGTTCAAGAAGGCGACTACCGGGGGTTCGAGCGGTTCCGTTGCAAGAAGTGAAGCCCAGACGAAGGTGACTACCCGAGCCTTTCAGATGACAGCTACGGAGGCGAGAGAGGCATCCGATCTTGTATCGGGTACGTTTCTCGTTAACTCCATACATGCGCTTATTCTTTTCGATACGGGTGCCGAACGCTCTTTTGTGCATGACACTTTAGCTAGGAAATTCACTATGCCTACCACTCCCTTATCTGATGCGTTAGTAGTAGAAGTAGCGGGCGGATTTCTTGTGACTGTTCGGGATTGCTTTGAGGGGTGCACAATAGAGTTAGATGGAGAACCTTTCTCCGCTACCCTCATACCCATGAATGTCGGTAGTTTCGACGTAGTACTAGGGATCGATTGGTTGCGCGCACACGACGCCAACATAGGTTGCGGCAAAAAGATGGTCACTTTACCGGCGCCTAACGGAAAGCCGATTACCGTGTATGGGGATAAGAAGAAGGGCGCCTACTCAACCATCTCGATGGTTAAGGCAAGGAAGTGCCTAGCCAAGGGATGCACCTCCTTCTTAGCTTACGTCATCGATACCAAGTTAGAGAAGAAAGAGCTCGCCGATGTGAATGTGGTGCGGGACTTTCCGGACGTCTTTCCGGAAGATTTGCCCGGATTACCACCGGAACGCCAAGTGGAGTTCCACATTGACCTTACACCCGGAGCGGCTCCGATTGCGCGCGCTCCGTACCGATTGGCTCCGACCGAGATGAAGGAGATGATGACGCAATTGCAAGAGCTCTCCGAGAAGGGGTTTATCCGACCGAGTTCGTCACCGTGGGGAGCACCGGTCCTTTTCGTCAAAAAGAAGGACGGCTCCATGAGAATGTGCATCGACTACCGGGAATTAAACAAGAGGACGGTAAAGAACAAATACCCCTTACCTCGGATCGACGACCTTTTCGATCAACTGCAAGGTGCCGGGTGCTTCTCGAAGATTGATCTACGATCCGGATATCACCAAGTTAGGGTGAAGGAGGACGACGTGCCTAAGACGGCCTTCCGAACGAGATATGGGCACTATGAGTTCTTGGTAATGCCGTTTGGTTTGACCAACGCACCAGCGGTATTCATGGACTTGATGAACCGAGTGTGTAGACCATTCTTAGATAAGTCGGTTATAGTCTTTATCGACGATATCTTAGTCTACTCCAAGGATGAGGCCGAACATGAACGACACTTACGAGAGGTGTTGAGCGTGCTTAGAGACGAGAAATTGTATGCCAAATTCTCCAAGTGCGAATTTTGGCTCCACGAGGTACAGTTTCTAGGCCATGTGGTGTCACGAGACGGGATCAAAGTGGATCCGGCGAAGATCGAGGCCATGATGAGTTGGAAGTCGCCAACGAACCCGTCAGAAATACGAAGCTTTCTAGGCTTAGCGGGTTACTACCGGAGATTCATTCAAGATTTCTCGAAGATCGCTTCGTCGCTTACGGTGCTAACGAAGAAGAACGCCAAGTTTCTATGGACCGATAAACAAGAAGAGGCCTTTCAGACACTCAAGAAAAAGTTATGTCAAGCGCCGATTCTATCATTACCGGACGGGACGGAAGACTTCGTGGTCTATAGCGACACGTCCAAGATGGGACTCGGGTGCGTGCTCATGCAACGAGGCAAGGTGATCTCCTACGCCTCTCGACAGTTGAAGGATCACGAAAGGAATTATCCGGTGCACGATTTGGAGTTAGCGGCGGTGGTGTTTGCTTTGAAGTTGTGGCGACACTACCTTTACGGAACCAAGTGTACGCTATATACCGATCACAAAAGTCTCCAACACATTTTCGACCAAAAGGAGCTCAACATGCGGCAAAGGAAATGGCTCGAGCTACTAAAGGACTATGACTGCGAGTTATTGTACCACCCCGGTAAGGCGAACGTAGTCGCCGACGCCTTGAGCCGTAAGAACTATGGTGATAGCGTTGGTGTGACCCTTAACCGGATTAGTGTGGTGTCGAGTTTGATGGAAAGGATCAAGGCGAGTCAAACGGAAGCCCTTCGAGAAGAAAACCTCAAGGATGAGGTGATGGTGAAGCAAAAGGAGTTGTTGACCGAGGATAGCCGCGGACTTAAACTGTTTCAAGGCCGAGTTTGGGTGCCGAAACTTGGTGGCAACCGAGAATTGCTCTTGGAGGATGCCCACAAATCCAAGTATTCCATACATCCCGGGAGCACCAAGATGTATCGGGACTTGAAAATTAACTATTGGTGGCCGGTCATGAAACTTGATGTGGCTAGTTATGTCGAGAAGTGTGTCACATGCCTTCAAGTCAAGGCGGAACACCAAAAGCCCTATGGAAGTTTGCAACCCCTAGACATCCCGGAATGGAAGTGGGAGCATATTACCATGGACTTCGTGACCAAGCTACCGAGAACCTTGAGGGGTCACGACACTATTTGGGTGATCGTGGACCGACTCACGAAGAGTGCTCACTTTCTCGAGATGCGTGAAACTCTACCCATGGATAAATTGGCCAAGCTCTACATAAAGGAGATCGTGAGAAGACACGGTGTACCTTTATCGATTGTTTCGGATAGAGATAGCCGATTTACTTCCCAGTTTTGGCATGGATTACAAGAGGGCTTGGGTACAAGACTCAAGTTGAGCACCGCTTACCACCCTCAAACCGACGGACAAAGCGAACGGACGATTCAGACGCTAGAGGATATGTTGCGGTCGTGCGTGATCGACTTCGGGGGAAATTGGGATACACACCTACCATTGGTGGAATTTGCCTACAACAACAGTTACCATTCTAGCATCGGGATGGCACCGTTCGATGCACTATACGGACGGAAATGTAGAACACCGACGTGTTGGTTGGAGGCGGGTGAAAAGCAATTTGCGGGACCCGAAATCATACAAGAGACGGCGGACAAAGTAAGGGGTATCCGCGAACGCCTGAAAGCCGCCCAAGACCGACAAAAGAGCTATGCCGACAAGAAACGTCGCCCCGTAGACTTCCAAGTAGGAGAACGCGTGATGTTGAAAGTGTCTCCTTGGAAGGGTATCATACGGTTCGGGAAACGGGGGAAACTTAGCCCACGTTTCCTAGGACCGTTTACCATTTTAGAAAAGGTTGGACTACAAGCCTATCGGTTAGAACTACCGCCCGAAATGGATGGGATACATCCCACCTTCCACGTATGTTATTTGCGGAAGTGTCTAGCCGAGGAGGAGAGCGTCATTCCTCTATCGGAGATTCGAGTTGACAACGGTAACCGATGTGTCGAAGAACCGGAGGCGATCCTAGAAAGTAAAACGAAGAAATTACGCCATAAAGAGGTAACAATGGTCAAAGTCCAATGGAAGCACCACCGAGGTGCTAATGTCACGTGGGAGGCCGAGGAGGACATGAAGCGGAGATACCCACACTTGTTCACGTAGGTGTAACAAATTTCGAGGACGAAATTTTAATTAGGAGGGGAGGATTGTAACACCCGTAAATTCGGTGTAATAACGACTCGTTAATGAAATATGGGATTTAGAATTTTAGATCAAATTATGCATTTTATGGTCTTATATGTTAGGGAATTCAATTACGAGTCCAACGGTTCTTTCGGAATCGAAAACGGAGCTATAAGGAAGAAGTTATGGCCGAAACAAAATGGAACTCAATTCGATCAGATGCTAGCGATCGCTAGCCATGACCCTAGCGATCGCTAGGTACAAATTAGGCATCTGCTGTTTTTGCTCGCGATCGAGCTCTCGACCTGGAATGAACCTAGCTAGCGATCGCTAGCCCTCAAGCCTAGCGATCGCTAGGCATCTGTTGTTTTCAGAAAACGGGTTTTAAACCCTTCCTCACTTCATTTGGCCACAACTCTCTCATCCCTTGTCCGATTTTGGCGATTTTTCTTCCTACATTCTTCAATTTCAAAGCTCTTCAAGATCTTGAGGTTGGATCTACACTTGGAGCTAGCTCGGGAGGAAACCCCACTTCACCCACCTCACCTTCTCCACTCTTCCTTTCACCACCATTGTTGCTTGGAGAAAGGAAAGCTCCAAATCCTAGGGTTTTAGTTGGATCTCACTCGGTAAGCTTCGATTAAACCCTTATAGGTTGGATCTATGCATATAATAAGGGTTATGAACTAACCTAGGGTTCGATTTACTTGATTTTAGGTTCGTGCTCGTATTTGACCTAATCTTGGAATTTGGGGGTTTTAGTACAAAACCCTAAGGTGAGTTGTTGAAAATTATTTTGTTAAAACTGAGGGCACATCATCTTGATGAATATATCTATATCTTGCTTGATTTACATACTATGTGCGGTCCTTGTAAGAAATGTTATTATGGATGGGACCATAAGTTGTTAGCTTGGGATTTGCCATGAAATGTATGAATAATGGTATTTGTGTGAACGATATGAGCGGATCATTATGTGCCTTGAGTAGGTATCTGTATGCTACTAAAGTGCGAACTACGTCACTGTGTTATGTGCTAGTTGTATATATATACATGGAATATACGTGTTGTTATGTTGCCATGAAACAATGTGAAAGAAATGAATTCCGAGAAATGTTAACTCGATGAGAAATGAATGAAGGGCATGAGACCCTCGTAATTACCTGAGAAAGGTTGAGAATTAGTATGAGTCTTTCAAGACAGTACGAATACGCCTCTGATGGTGCCATGGTTGATATGACATCGAGGCATGAATATTTGGACCTTATGTGTACGCCTCTGATGGTGTCATGATTGATATGACATCGGGGTTGCTTGTAACTAAACGACATGGACGAACCAATGCAGTATTTCCTCACCGAACAGTCTTGGGAGGTTCTGAAATAGGAATGCCCCTATGTCGCCGGCCCTCGGGTTGCTCCTTGGTGCGCGGGCCTCTGATGGTGTCATGTTAGATATGGCATCGAGGTGTTCGGAAGTAACGAATGATGGCGTACTGGTTGGGGAAATGGGTCGCTCCCATTGTTTCCAAAGATTATAATAAACCGGTTTAATATGTCAAATTGCATTTCTATTATGATCATGTATATCTCACATGCCTTATATGCATTACGCGTATGATATTACTTGTACAACTCACTAGGCTCCTTTAGCCTAACACTTGTTTGGTGTCGATGTGTCTCTCAGGTACTCGGGACGTCGCTCCCAAGTAGGCTTTGGACTAGAGTGAGCATGGGGGAAAAGATGAGAGACCGACCTTTTGGGTCGCGAAGCTTTGGCGTACGATAACCCTTTTGTAGTCTTCTACCTAAGTGGAGTTAGACTAGTTAGGTTATTGTATTTACTCATTCAATTACAAACATTGTAATTATACATTACTTATACCCCATTTTGGGAAGAGCTCACGCCCTGGCGTTACATTTATATACCACCTTTCTATCAAATGAAAGTTTTTGTTCGCCCCGATATTTAGGGTGTTACATGACACCTTCACGAGATTAGCTGCTAGACCACCTCCGGGACTACCTTAGATTTCGATGGAGTGAGAGAGAGTGAGAGGGTTTCAGGTTTTTCTCTAGGGTTTTTCTTTTGGCTTTAGTTTTGAATGAATGATAATTGATTAGGTTTACCATATTTATAATCATAAATATGGTAATACCCATAAAAGAAAAAGCCCGACCAATCTAAAAGCCCGTTAAGCCTTTTAATTGATTTAAACCTTTTATTTAATTAATAACTTTTAATTAAATAACTTAACCTTTTTTTTTAATTAATTAATTAACTATTAATTAATCCGATAAAATATACCAACTGATATTTTATTTAACTAAATAATAAATAACTATTTATTATTTATTTCTCACTCAAATAATTAATTTATACTTAATCAATTATTCCATCAAACTGGTAAATCCACTTGATCTCTAATTGGTGTGCAGCGGTGTGACCTACTAGTGTCTTATAACATTGGACACGGTAAACCCTGTTACTATCTTGCACATAATCCTAACAAAAGTAACTAGCCAAGAAACATAACGTAAAACAAAACCAGAAAATAATATGAACTCATTATGCAGACCGTGCAACAAGTGATGATCGAGCACCGACAAGACGACTCCGAGTAAGAACTGGGGAAGTTTCACCGTGTTTAAGCACCGCTTTCCACTGTTGGTTCATACAATTCCTCTCTCCAGCTAGCTAATCTGAACTCTCCTAAGCTTTTCTATGTTTTTCTGAATAAGATTTGATGATCCATTGAAGCAGGCTTGAACGCAGTTATAAAGAGTGAATTCGTCCCACCTCGCGATCGCGAGGCAGCATCCTCGCGACGCGAGCCACTTGAGAAGCCCTAAAAATCGTTTCTTGAATATTCTAAAATCTTCTATTCAGGGTTGACTTCTCTTCCTCGACAGTTGGTAGACTTTTCGCGACGCCAAGTGGGCTGCATGAAAGAATCTTCTAGAATCTAGGCAATCTCGCGATGCTAGACTGAGGTCTCGCGATCGCAAGATCCCTCTGTTTCTCCTTTGCTCCAATCTTCATGCTTTTTCACCTCTTTTTGAACTTTTTATGATCACGGGCCTTCAAAACCTTCTAAACTAAAAAACAATACAAATCAGAACGACCAAATATGTATAATTTTGGGGTTATCAGTATTGGTTTAACCCAAAATACTAACTCCTTTAATATGTGTAATGATAGTTCGTAATCATGTACACTCTTTTAAGTAATATTACTTGAATAGTTTAATGAGATAATTATATATAAGGTTTGCTTAGTTTACTTACAAGCAATAAATGTGTTCCTTATGGTAATTCCTCATCCAATAGAACAACTTTTTTATGGGTTATGCATATAACTAATATCAACACATAATTATCAATACATTAGTCACTTATAAATAGGTATTGAAATTCCATTATCAACCCAACCCTCTTTCTTTAGGGAATTATAAGCCAATGCCAATGGTTCTAATCTATTAATTTGGTATCATTCCAATGACGTTGTGTAGGCGCTGAGCTATATCTAGCTAACAGGTTCACTAAGATATACGATATATGGTCAAGTGTATTATCTGAAGTACAATAATGAGCATATTCTACTTAGGTACATAATTCCATCTTCGAAGACCTCTTCGTCATCTTCCTATAGACGAAATAGATATTTTTTTTATATCCAACACATTGACTGATTATAGGAGTGCTAGTCGTATATGCTTGGTCCATGTTAAATCGCCTGATCATTTTTGGACATATGCACATCGGTGGATTAATATTCCACAAAACTTGGTGTCATAGCTTAAGTAGCTTGATAAAACCAAGTTTTCATAAGATCTTTCATCTCAAATTTAGATTTGTGGTTTCTCTTATCAAGCGTATCTATTATATTCATACATCAACATATTAAGCCACATTGAAAATCTGGAACTTGTTTTCTTAATAAATACGCAAGGGCACGATTTATGTTTTCAACTTTATTGAAAAAGGCACTATGTGGTTTAGAGTTACTTAATTTGTAATGCAATCAAGTACTTTTATATATATGTTAATCTAGATCCCTACAAATATATTAACTACATCAATGAGCTGCATTTTCCAGTTCTTCGGAAACTATTATGCTAATTAATTAGCATAAGTTCTAACGTTCATCATAAGAGAGTAATTATCGTGGTCAATCCAGGACGTTGCGAGAAACTTACGCCAAAGGAGAGTCTTAAACATTATGACTTAATTATTCTCATTACTGTAACACCTTATAATTAAAAAACATGCATTTAACAAAAATAACCTTGTTTTAGCGGAAGCTTGTCAAAAATCCGTCATTTAAACCAAAACTTTTCCAATTCAACATATAATTCCAAATAACCAAAATCTTAAAAGATAACTATTCAATTTTTAAACCAACCCACAAGTAAAAATCTGTTTAACAAAACCAACATTTAAAAACTATTTAACGTTCCAACCAAACATCTTCCCAACATTTCACTAATCGCTGAACTGCTGAACCACCGGAGCTTCATGCAGGTGCTTTTCCATTGTCCTTTGAGGACGTACCTGTCACTAAAAGGATAAACAACAACGGGGTAAACTTGACGCTTAGTGAGCACACACCTAAATACTTATCATCATGTACACATAACCATAATCACATAGTAATCACATACATGCAATATCATCCCCTTCCTTATGGCTCAATACCATCAAGGAAGAATTAATGACACTGGTACCAGGCTTCTCCATCAATATATCTTCCCTAGGGGTATTGTTACCACCATAGGTACTATCATCCCTTATGTATGCCATCACATCCAATCACACATGCAACATAATCAAATATACATAATCATAAATAGAGTAGGTAGAGTACTCACTTGTTGAGATGCTAATTATTTATTTTGGAAATTGATTTGTATATATATATAATCGAAATATAGGTGAAAGTTCAAATACAAACCACTTTTTGGTTGTGAACGTGAGGACAACCCAGAGCGCGACACGTGGCAAAAAAAAATATGACACGCGCGACTTTTCCCGCGACTTAGTGTTATTCAGTCTGAATAATAGTGTTATTCAGACTGAATAACACTAAGTCGCGGGCTTTTTGGTTACAAG
Source organism: Centaurea solstitialis (assembly GCA_030169165.1). Lineage (NCBI taxonomy): Eukaryota > Viridiplantae > Streptophyta > Magnoliopsida > Asterales > Asteraceae > Centaurea > Centaurea solstitialis. The sequence goes on from CM058043.1 coordinate 44,716,947, forward strand.
TCGCGCGTGTCACTGAATTTTCGGCGACTTAGTGTTATTCAGTCTGAATAAAGCGTTATTCAGTATAAATAACACTAAGTCGCCGAAAATTCAGAGTGACACATGGCGCGCTCTCGGTTGTCCTCACGTTCACAACCAAAAAGTGGTTTGTATTTGAACCCACCCCTTGAAATATATATATATATATATAGATATATACAAGGAAAATCTTTTTCTTGTTGATTAAGTAAATAATTATTTCCAAAGAGATAAATACTATTTGGTTTTGGTATTATCTAATATATGGTAACCTTTACCATATATATAGATAATAAGGGTTAACCAAATGAGATGATTCAATTCAATCAGAAAACATTATTTACCAAAATCTCTCTCCCTTTTTTCTTCTCTCCCTTGGTCGACGGCTTCACTAAGCCCGAAACCAGTTTGGTTTTCGTGTCTATTCGATCAGTTTTTGCGTACAGTTTGTTTGTAATCGTTCGGGGTTTATCCGACTAGAAGGAATTCGTTTGGTCTCGTTGCGGGTGGACTAATATCAAGCTTTCGAGGTAATTATCTAACCCTAATAATATATGTGTAAATAAAATAAGCAAGATCTGTGTGTTTTTCGGGTTTTATCATTAATCACTTCCGCTTAATCAAACCAGTTAGGTTTGATTGTTAAACCTATGGATTTCAATCCTAGTGGTTTCGATAACCCTTTGGGATCAGTTTGATCTATTCGGGTTATGTTCCGTGTTTCCAGTTAGGTTTGAGATTCACAATTGACTTGTATCAGTTCGGTACACGTAAAAACCCAACAGAGAAGTGCCATTGGTGTGTAAGCCATGGATGAAGGATAAAGGTGGTTGTAGGACCGTACTACTAGAGTGAAATAGATATGGAGGACCGGTGTCTACGTCGCAATGATAGTGGTGCAGTGGATGTGAATATAAAGAAGCTCGTACAATGGAGTTGTACGTTTCAACGTCTCTCTGCCTACCGACTGGAAACCCTGGTTTCGTCGTGGTCGCTAATTGGTATGTAACGTGTCTACATGTGAATATACAATTGTTGCTGCTTATATTTGTTGTTGGGGGTCTACATATACCAAATAACACACGAGACAGTCGTAGTTATAACATATGAAGAAGAGTGATAAACACATTATTTAATTTCCTCTTATTTTCAGCAGCAGAGAATGCCTGACTGTGTTGCAAGTGCCGATAAGCGAGATCACCAATGATATGGTGTTGGAGCATATCAAATCATTACCCAATCTGAAAGTGCTATATATTAACTAGTGTTCAAAAATTACAATCATAGGCCTTGAATTTTTGGAAACCAATGCAAGTCTTTTGGTTTGCTCGAAAAGGAACATGTCCATACTACGAGATTAGAAGCCATCTCTGAAGCGAAAATCATAGTTTAAACCATGTCGAATTTACAACAACTTGAACTTTGTTATGGCCGTTTTGGTAATGTTGGTCTCTCTAATTCTTACTTGATAATAAGATTTTCTTTAATCAATTACTCTAATCATCTGGACGCAATTTGCATCATCAGTTCAATTAACACACCCATACATACTCCTCCTTAAATCTCTCATTATTTTATTTTTTTAAATTTATATATTACATTTACTATCTTTATAATTAGGTATGTAGTTACTTTTAATTCCTTACTTTTTAATTCGATATTTGATTTAGAAACTTATAGAAACTTAAAATTGTAATCGAATAATATAAAAATAAATCCCACACAAAACAAGATTATTCATTAAAGTGTACAATAACTTAACTTAAGATGTTTTACGTCAATAATACTAAATTTTTTGGACGTTAAAAGAAATGAAACGGGTTGCGAATCTCGATTAAAACGGCCCATATTTAGGGCTTCCAAATTGGATCCTCCCAGGCCCATCGTTCATTAGTAGCGTAGTATCACAAAATCACGGCGACTTTCTCCGGCGACACCTTCACTCTCCGGCGACACCTCCATCATGGCTCCGAAGAAGAAGCAGCAACAGCAGAAGCAGAAGCAGAAGTCATCCACTTCTTCATCTTCATCTTCTTCGATCAAAAGCAAGCCTCAATCTTCTTCCACCGGTCCCAAACTCCAGATATCGGCGGAGAACGAAAACCGGCTCCGGCGGCTTTTGCTCAGCTCTAATCGTTCCACGGCGGCGGCTTCTTCGGCTCATGAAGATTCTAATCTTACCAAGGCACAAAAGGCGAAGAAACTACATTCCGTTTACGAGAACCTCTCTTGTGAAGGCTTCACGGATGATCAAATCGAACGTGCTCTCTCTCATCTCAAGGTATTCTTCAAACTGTTCTCACTTCTCAATCAATTAGTCAATTAGTTGTATCGTTGAACTGATTGTTATCATTTTGGCAGAAAATATGATGTAATGTAACTGAATTTTGGACTAATAGGAATAGGAAATGATGAGTGTGCAAGAAATTCGATTTCAGTTTTGCCTTAAAGAACTAGGTCTCATGCTAGGAACAGTAATCTTGCTTTTTATTAAATTAAAAGTAGGCTAGAAGTTGTAATCAAGGTTTTAAAAATCCCAATCGGGACTCGAGGCGTTTTTCTCCTGCGAGGCGAGGCGTAAGCCTCGAGGCGGTCCGAGGCTTAAGCCTCAAAATATATATATATATATGTGTGTGTGTGTGTGTGTGCGTGTATGTATATATAAATATATAATACTTGATATATATACTAAATATCTACACAAATTTTATTAGTGCATACAAAGTGGAAAACATAATTCTATACCAAATTTTAAATGTCATAAGTTCATAAAATTACTAGTTGTCTAAAAGGTAAGAAATGGAGAAGTAGAAAAAAAGTTTGGACTTTGGACATGGAGGGATTCGGTGGGTTTCGGAGGAGAAGAAAAGAGAAAAAGAAGAAAGTGGGAGAAGAAACATCTCTTTTATTTTTTGATGTGCAAGATAAAAGGACTACCTAAAAAGTCTCTTTGTACTTTGAAAGTATTAAAATACATTGACTTTTTAGTTTGACTTTACTTCAAGAAAAAAGTAATTCAAGTTTCTACGTCAAGTCAAAATTCGAACTGTCAAGGCACTCTCAAAAGAGACTCACGCCTCAAAAACGCCTCACGCCTCACCGCCTCGAGGCACCGCCTCAGCGTTTGAGGCTTAAGCCTTGTTCAGGACCATGAGGCTTAAGTCTCAGGAGCGGTTTCGGACCGCCTCGAGGCGAGGCGGGCCTCGAGGCGTAAGCCTCACACGATTTTTAAAACCATGGTTGTAATTTTGGTGAATTGTTGATTCCACATATTACCATCAACCGTGTGGTTTTGAACTTTGAATGGTGTTCAAATTCAAAACAGAAAACTGGTTTGACATGTAATCAGCTCACAATGGAAACAAAAGACAATGTTTTGCAGAACATATGCAAAGCAAAGTTAGCTTCTGATGGCTGTACTTAAGGGTGCTCTCAAGTTACTGTAAATCTATGATTAATTCATTACATTTCAAATTATGTCATTGGGGTCACACTTGCAAAGAGATGGACTCTTTGACATATCTTTGTTCGTTAACAGTTATGTATTCTGTGAGGCTACCTTGTCTGATACATGTCTTTGGCATTTACACTTGCCTCACTCTTTTGTTTGTCCACATTTGTTCACGTGGTTATTTCCTAGTCAAAGTGGGAGGCATTCTAAGTAGTTCAAACATGTGTTGGTAGCCCTACACATATGAAAACACATGAAAATGCAATTAAAAATATGTATATATATGTGGCTTTGGACCTTTTGATAACTTATAATTGTATACTTTATTTATATTGCCACTTGCCATTCATTTTTGGTTTGAACTTTAGGCCTTCTAAGCAAGCACCATTGTTTATTTAAAATGCATCCATTTCTTTTTCTTGCATTTGCTGTTTTTAGCTTAGGTGCAGTTAAGACATGATATGATTTGTAGTTAGTTGTTAAAGTAAGCAAATATTATTGGGAAGTATAGCTTGTAGAGTTTCTGATGGTGCCCATTTTCTATTCCTTTTATTCAATATATCAAAGAACTTGTCTGATTTCTTCCCTGCTTATTTGTTGAAAAGGAAAATGCTACTTTTGAGGCTGCTTTGGACTGGCTATGCTTGATTTTGCCGCCGAATGAGTTGCCACTGAAGTTTCGCAGTAGCAGTGCACTTCTTCCAGATGATGGTATGCGAAAAGGCATTTTAAATGCAATTTAATATGGTTATGTTAGATTCCTCCGGGAAAGCAACAAATATATACTCTCCTGCTCTATTCGGCATAACAGGTGGTTCTGTCGGCATCATATCAACTGCACGAGATGATTGGACTCCTTTGGCGAATTCATCAGTTGCTACCGAGAATGAAGTGCCTGAAATATCAATCAAGAGTAAGGGGCAGCGGAAAGTCGATACATTGGATTCTTTCCAGCAGTCTCAAGCAGATTGGATCCGTCAGTATATGGAGCAACAAGAAGAGGTGCTCAATCAGGGTGCTATAGAAATTTGGCCTAATATTTGCATTATCACTTCTGGTTAATCTATAATGCATAATATTAAGCAGTTCAGAAGTCTTCATCCTCTCTCTGTTTTGATCTAGGTTTCATGGACCATTTCTGTCATCATTTTTTAGTTCATCCGAATGCGAGATGCTATTTTCACTTCATGCAATTGACCCTTTCTATGACTGTGCTATCGGTTTGACGTGTCCGATTTTTCCTGATAATTGTTGAATTTCTTTTAAGTGGAACGTCCTGTAAACACTGTTTATTCGTATGTATTGGGGACAACGGAATGATAAGAAGAAGATTACTTTTGTAAAATAGAACCTAATTGTAACACCCTAATCTCAATAAATTATGTTTAATTCAGTGAATTTTTACACTAGTAGTAACCTGGCAGCAGCTACATGGCAGCAGTAGCATATTAAAAACAGAATTTTAAAATAAACAAATAGTTTACAAGTAGCTTACAAGTAGCTTACAAGCAAGCATGAGAAATCAAGCTTAGGGAGCAAGTAATTATCACATGGTTAAGCTAAGTATAAGTAGTACTTTCTAACAATAAATGATATGACAAAGTAGAAGCATGACAAAGCAATATTCTCTTATCCTAAAGTAGGAGGTGGCAAAAATATCACATGGTTAAGCTTAAGGACCAAGTAATTTCCAACTATAAATAGAGGCAAAAGCAAGGCTTTAGAGCATACCAAATATTCTCTCACTCTCTCTTAAATACACTACTAGATTTAAAATACTCTATCAAGGGAAAGTTAAGCATAATCAAGGTGAGTACGTTATGAGATTTACTGAGATACGTATATGCTATATAAACGTATTTTATGCATTACAAGATATTTTAGCATGTTGCTTCACATGAAAAGATTTATACATTGAATATATGCATGTTCTCATGTTATGATACAAGTATGTGTTTTATACACAAGACATGTTTTATGAAAGGCATGAAAGTTTTTACATATTAAGTATGGCCATAATATCCAGCGTACGGGATATGTTACAAGATGGGGGCAGCCTTTATGGACCCGAGGTTATGGAACCTCAAGACAAGTATGGCATACTTACATGTGGCAAGTGAGATCTCAAAAGAATGTTTTTACACGACAACAGTTTTGGTTTATTATTCACATGTTATCAAGCATCATGAAAGTTGTTTATCCATGAAACCATAAACTGCTCACTAAGCTTAAAGCTTACGTATTCCATATATGTATCTCAGGTAAGGAGTAAAGAGGGATAGCATGAAGTAGTGCTTATTCTAGTCAACAACAAAGTTGGTTGTATTATAAGCTATTTAGTTATGTTTCAACTATGATGTAATAGCTAGATGTGAAAGAAATAAAGTTCATTTTAGCTCATATGAAGGCTCTAGCTATAAGAAAGTAACGGCACCTAGTTTGTTTTGGAGACCGGGGCGTTACACTAATAATACTAGATTATTTCCATGCACAACATTTTTTTGTTCACTTATGAAATTAGTGTAATTGTGTGAGCATGTCCAAGTATTTCCTTATGTACATCGTAATGTGTAATGAAAATGCAAACTAATGACTTCGCGTCTTGTTTCATTTTATAGGATGAACCTGAATCTTGGGAAGATGCCGTAGTTGATGAGGTACTGTTGCCTGTTGGTATCTATTGGTTCACTAACAAGATCTGTCCTCAGAAATATAAATGATGCTTGGTTCACCATGTTATGGAAGTTCAGATGTCATGCTCAATTTGTCACTGCTGTTTCTCATTAACGTTAACCAAGAAGGTCATTAAGTTGCAGCTTGTTGTACTTGTAGAGGTGTTGTCTAGGTCTCCAAACCAATTAAGCAGTTCATGGCACACCATCTTTAAGAATCTAGAATCTTATGTATTATGACCTATTACTTCTCCTTTGCATTTGACCAAACCCACTCGGTTCAAGCAATAGGATGACAAGATTGTCAGTTCTGTGTGTGAAAGCCATTAAGATATTGTTGCATTTTTACTATATCAACAGGTCAAGTGGGTATGTTCATATATTTACCACTTCCCTTGTTGTGTAAGCAGCCACATATGTCTTTTTTTATATTGTTTTCTCTTTCTAGGCCTCGGAGCCAAGAAGCTATGATTCTATTCGTGAGGAATATCACAGTGCTCGGTTACAAGCTATAAGTGCCAAAGAAAGACGGGATAAGAAAGGGCAGGAACAATCTGGTCAAATAATTCGTAAACTTAAGCAAGAGATGGCTTCCCTAGGTTGGCTTGAGCTCATAGTTATTGTCTAATAATTTCATTTCTCTTTACTAATTACATAGCGTGAATTTTCTATGCAGGTATATCGGTTGATACCTTGGCTGCAGAGTTTGAGAGTCGCCATCGTGTCATTGAGGAATCTCCTTCCGAGCCCTTGGCTTGCAAAGACCTTAATGCCGTTACATGTGACGAAGATGGTCCCATGGATTCTTCTTCTTCTGTCAAGCAAATTTCAAACGATACTGGAACTGTTACAGAGAGTTGTTCAGAAAATGTCTCGACCCTGGGTATCTCTTCAAGTGTTCCCAGCCATGATGGAACTGTTGTGGATGAGGACTCCGAAGATATTGAGCTTGGTGATATGTTTCTAGAAGATTCGTCATCTGGTCAAGTTTTGCATCCCGAGATTGTGGAGCTGCAAAAGAAGGAGAAGATGAAAGAGTTAACTAGTGAAAAAAATTTGGAGAAGTTAGAGGGAATCTGGAAGAAGGTGATGCTTGCTTTGATATGACTTATTAGTTATTATGGTGATAGAAGTATTCAAATGATCTTCATTCCACTTGGGTTATGATTATTGAGTGTTAATGTTTGCCTTCTCATGCCTTTTCTTTCTAATTATCAGCTCCTTCACATTTTCTCTGATATATAAGTATATAACACTCACGGAATGGGTATGCCAGCACAGAATAGTTAAATAGGGTGTGGAAACGACAAGAACACGAAAGATGTTTCTTCATTTAAATAGAAGTTATAACTCAGAATCATAGCTTTCAAACAGAAGCTCTCATAACACAACGTAGGACTGCAAAAATGTCCATGACTGTTGGAGATATCTTCATTAAAAGACGCTTTTTTCTTATCTATCATAGTTTATTCTTTTCAGTCAACTCTTATATAAACTGCAAATGCAGTTTCTGCTTAAATATCGATCTTTCATAAAAAATTATAATCTGTAATTTGAAGTGTGCTGGTCTAATGGTGGGAAGTGTTTTAGATGTGAAGTTGAAGGTGCAGAAAGTTGCTAGACAGCATGGCATGATAATTTATAACCATTACAAGTTGGCTGTGTGGCAAGCAAAAACTGTATTTGACAACACTTTGTTATGAATACATCTTCTTAGAAGTTGTTATAATAATCATTTGGGAAGAAATGATTATTGGCAATATATTACTTAAGGATTTTTTGGTAGATGAGAACAACATAAAACATAATGATTAACAATTTGACAAACTCATCGTACTTAGTTTGTAGAGTGTACACCTATGGAAGTATTTATTGTTGTTATAACTACCTTATTTACCTCCATTGGTTCTTACTATTTTATGCCTTTTTCTACTTGGACTTGCTTGTGTGTTGTCCAGGTGTGGGCTTTATTTATATGTATATTTATTTTCCTTTTTCTTATGATGTTCTCTACAAAAATAGGGGGATCCACTAAAGATTCCTAAGGCCATTCTTCACCAACTTTGTCAAAGATCTGGATGGGAGGCCCCAAAATATAATAAGGTGCAAGGCACAGGAGATGGATGTAGCTATACCATCAGTGTGATACGTAAAGCTAGTGGGAGGGGTAAAAGCAGAAAAGGTGGAGGACTGACTACTCTTCAATTACCTACTCCTGGAGAAACATTTGAAACTGCTGAGGTATATCTCAAAGCATGTCTTCTATATGTAACGTTTCAACATTGCTTGTTTATTGATGGAGCAAACTTAATGATAGCAATTGCCAGAAAATTTAGAGTTATTATTTTTGTGCAATTATATTTGTTCATTATTCTTGTAGTGGCATGTATTTCCTGTACATTTGTAATTACAACAATGACGATGCTTACTTGATGAATTTATTAGAACATTAAGTATTGTTTTTTTGGGGAATTACTGTTTTAATAAACCTATGTCAAGGGTCATGATACTGCAGTTTGATGTCCTGTTTTCAATATATATTTGGGGACCCTTTTTCGCAAGACTATTGTAGAAATATCAGGAGTTCAGGGTATGTCAATTGCTCCTTTTCTTCATTTTCAAAGGCATGGTCAAAAGGGTAGTTTTTTTTTTCATGTTTATGGACAAAATCTTATATTGTTTCTGTGGAGAATTTGACATTTCACGCCAACAATTTTGTCTTACCTTTCATCGTCATTCACACAGTTTGCCCTTTAAAAAGTTTTGTACCATATCTAAGTTGAGCCGTGGTGGTTTAGTCAGCCTGGGAATCCAACATGTTGTGCATCATGCAGTCAATTAGGCTACTTTGGAAGTCTATGCAGCTTTCACTTTTCCATGTTTGCGTGAGATTATGATGATCTCAAACAGAGTGGCATTATCAGTATATAATGTCACTATCTAAACCAGTTTGCGTCTTACTGTGAAATTTTAGATATTTAATTACGGAGGACTCCTTATACACAATAACACAAGGAAGGTTTTTTGTTCATATTTCTGATATTTTTTTGTTCTAGGACGCACAAAACAGAGTTGCTGCATTTGCCTTGTATCAGCTCTTCTCTGACCTACCTGTTCACTTGATGATGACAGATCCATATGCTTCACTTGTTCTACAATGGCTGGAAGGTGAAGTTTGGAGATTGCACAACCTAGTTTATATATAGGAATGTTAGAATGCCTCAAGAAAATGAACAGTATTTCTTTTTTCCAAATAATCTCTCCCTCAAATTACTGGTGGTAGCTATGTAGAATCGCTAATTTTCATTCTCTCTTCACTTAGAGATATGTTCCTGTTCCAATGTAGCATCATTTTAAAAACTTGCAGGGGACCTATCAGGAGAAGTGAAAAACACTGAAGTAGACAGACGGGGTGGTTTTGTGAATTCTCTACTTAATGCTGATGCATCTGATGCTCTTGTTTCTGCGGATATCTCGGATACTAATGTGCAAGATGATTCTCAAATATCTCATGTCCAAGAGGATAAAAGTTCCAGAGCTGTTGGTATTGATACGAATGCTAAAAGTATGTTTCTTGTATCTTCAAAATATGTTATATGGGAGAATCCATATTTATACAGAAATCACCTAACTTCCTAGTGATAGAGTGATGGTTTAGTGTATTATGTGCAATATATTTTGACAAAGTTGCAAATGTCTGGTGCATAAAGCATGGAGAATTGACAATTTTCTATGAGAAACTTTAATTTGCTCTTGGCTAGGATGGTTAGAATTGCTCACTCTAGCATATGATAGTGTTTTTCTGTTCGTTTTCTTTGTTGGCATTTTAGCATGTAAAAAGTTGTCAACTTGAAACTACAAGTACAATGGTTAGAAATATCATTCATTTTTTAGCAGATAGAAATCAAAATGCATGGATATTGTTTCACTGCCATCACCAAAAAGTATAAATTTTGACCTGTGCATCCCCTTCGCTTGGATATCTTTTGCAGGCGACCATCATAAACAGGTGGAGGGGTCTTATCTTAAAAAGCAACAAGAGAATAAAAGGAAAATGAAAAAATATCAGGTTAGCATATTTACTCTTTGCAGATACTTTTGTTGGTGGAAAAGCAGGTAAAGATGTTAAGGTGACATGCTGTTTGATCAATTTTACCTCTAAACTGCCAAGCATGGAATAACTTGTTAGGATTAAGTGCATAGAGGGAAGTTCAAATGTGAACCCATCTTTCATTGTGAACGTGAGGACCACTAAAATCGCGCCACGTGGCAATATTCACTCTGAATATCATGCATTATTCAGAGTGAATAAAGCTTAGCCGCCTTTATTCACTCTGAGTAATGCATGATATTCAGAGTGAATATTGCCACGTGGCGCGATCTTAGTGGTCCTCACGTTCACAACCACAATTGAGTTCACATTTGAACCTAACCCTAAGTGCATAAATGATAAACTTATTAAGGCTAGGCATTGCTCCTCTGCCAATGGGATGCATGCGATGATTTACCTCCCCCATGATGACCGTGGGACTTGGGGGTGCCTCAGAGGGTGGCGTCTACCCTTTTTTTATGCATTTATGTATTCTTTAGATGCTTATCAGCATCTATGCTTTTGGTTGTGATGCATTGCCATTGTTTCTGTAGGACATGTTAAAATCTAGATCTGCACTTCCTATTGCTGAGCTGAAAGCTGACATATTGCATTTGTTAAAAGAGAACGATGTCCTTGTCATTTGTGGAGAAACAGGTTGTGGAAAAACTACCCAGGTGAAAATTAATGCTTACATCTCAGATTGTTGAAGTTATTTTACTGTGCTCCCATGTTTAGCTTTGCTCTGATTTTTAGGCTTTGTCCACTATTTACTTTTATGCTTAATTTGTCCATGTCTATTTAAGATAAAATATTAACTTGTGTTTCATGTAGGTGCCTCAATTTATTTTGGATGACATGATTGAAGAGGGGCATGGTGGGATTTGTAACATTGTGTGCACACAACCGAGGAGGATAGCGGTTAGTCAACACGTTGTGATATTATTATACACGTACATATATCATAGTATTGGAAAAAACAGTCTAAAATTAATCAGGGGTTGCCATGCAGCTATATGCAGCCTCAGGAAAGCCAAAATAGTTTTCTAGCTCCAAATCTAAAACATTCTACTTTAGAAGTATTTGGACGGATGAGGTGCCTTACTAGCCAGTGTTTTTCACAAATATCGTTTGTAGACATAACTCTAGGCAGATTAGCAGTATTTGTAGCTTTCTTCAGAACCTTACTCTATAATTATGCACGACTGTTATATGTGGAGAAGAGGTTTAACATCTTTATTAGGACCTGTTAAATTTGTAGGTAAACTGTAACATGTTTGTTTTGTAGGCCATTTCTGTTGCTGAAAGAGTTGCTGATGAGCGTTGTGAATCTTCACCAGGCTCTAAAGATTCTTTGGTTGGTTATCAAGTGCGCCTTGATAGTGCAAGGTGACTAAGATATACTATTTCTGTGTTTCCTTCTATGCCCCCACAAGTTTTAATAAAGTGTTAAGTTGTAGACACTATAAATTTTCCGACAACAGTGTTCTAAATATTTCAGTATATTATGATACTGATAGACCAAATATGCTCTCACTACTAAACTAAACCCCAAAAGCTATAATGCAGGAGCTGCTAACCGAATTGTTCCTTAATGTTGAATGCACACTTTTGAGATCTCACTCTGTATCATATATTAATGTTTTCATCTTACTTTCCTTTCTTCTCAATAACTGAAGTTTGCAGTGAGAAGTAAAGGTAAATTCATGGTTTTGGGAATTTTAGCATTTGTTAAAACATCTAATTATTGCTTCCTGCAGTTAGTTTTAAGTGGCTAATAAATAGTTAAATCACCGCTTGCCACACTGACTTGTTGCACAACCTTTTTTGTTTCCAGAAATGAGAGCACAAAGCTTCTGTTTTGTACGACCGGCATTCTGTTGAGGATGATTGTGGTACGCTTATTCTCTTTTAAACTCCTGAAGTTACTGAGATAGAAATTTGCAAACAGTTGGTGAGATCATCAAGGAATGTGATTCTCTTCATGCATTTTGTATGAAATTTTCAACTTACGCTCATGCTACCTGTTCTACTGAAGTTCTTTGTTTCTCCTGGAGAGCCTATTTTCTTGCCATAAATCTTCCTGTTATTCTTTCCCTGCTAGATAATTATCGAACCGCCCTAGGCTAGGAATGTGAAAAGGTAAAAAAAATTGACTGCTATATACTTAAAATGAAGCTGTACAGTTTGATGACTACCTAGTTTCAGAATGTGGTGTTTGACCCAGTAGTTCTACCCTCTTATTAATTTCCAACTTCAAGGTGGTAGGCAGAATGGTTGTTAACATATTTGCTACCTGCCGAAAGGACAAAAGAGTAAGTCGCCCCTTATGCCCAATATACCGTATGAAAGTCTACACAAATTAACACCGCCTCTTATCAAAGAATATGGAAATTTGTTTTTTTTTTCAGTTATGTGTATTTTGTTTCTTTTTGATCCTTCAATCTGTTTTTGGTAACTTTCTCTCCTATCACAGAGAAAGAAAGTAAGGGGCTGCTTGGTTGGGGGTATTGCAGGGTAAGGAATGGAAATGATAATGAAAACTGATGCTTGGTTTGATATTACATAATGGAATCATTCCTGCAGAACCATTAATTTCCATTCCTGACCAAATTGGGGGGAATGAAAATTTTATTCCTATTTAGTTCTTTTTTCCCATATGTTGTTCCATCTCCTGATGTTAAATGTAACATCTTTTTCAAGTTGAAGGAAAATATTTTTTTAATATGAAATAATTTTTCATTGATTATATTGGGTTAACCAAGCAGCATCAATACAATGCTTATTTCCATTCCTATTCTCCTGCATTCTCAGTTTCATTTTCATTTTCATTCCCTGAAATGAACCAAGCACGCCCTAAGTGTTATTGGTGAAGATTGAAAACAGGAGGGCTTGTATAGAAAAACTGTTTTGCGGATAAACATTGTTGAGATGAGTTAGCTAAAAGGAGATAATTACGGTTTATCTTTCTAGTTAACCATTACATATTTTCGTTGTAGTAATATATATTCACTCTTATACATATATATATAGGGGTGGGTTCAAATGTGAACCACTTTTTGGTTGTGAACGTGAGGACAACCGAGAGCATGACACGTGGCGGATGACTAGGTGCCATGTCAAATCCACGGCGGATGACTAGGCGCGATTCATGGGGAGGGCATTGAATTAAAGGGGGGACCACACTCAAAGCCGACGTGGCGCCTAGTCATCCGCCACGTGTCGCGCTCTTGGCTGTCCTCACGTTCACAACCAAAAAGTGGTTCACATTTGAACTTTCCTCTATATATATATATATATATATATATGTTTCTTCCCAAAAGTTTCCCTCAACTTTAGTTAGTTTGAAGAAGTATGACCAAGTAAACAAGGCGAATTGAAGTTGCATATTCAGGTAGAGTGGTAGACATATTAAACAAGATAAAAGGTGACTATTATTTTTTTGTAATCCCTGGGATCCCGACAAGTAACCTAATTGGTATTTGTCACTTGACAACAAGACATGATGTAAGATTGTTAGGTGTTTATCAAAATCAAACCTTTCTGTTAATTTGAAATGTGAGACTCATACCGGTGGCAAAGCACATGCATGTTGATATCTTCCTTCGTGGTGGTGGTCATGATACCTCCTTTACACATCTGGTACACTCATAGGTTACTTAACAATGTTTCTCATTGTTTAGAGTAGATGATTGATGCCTGATCTTAGATATTGGGTTTTAAAGCATGGTAGGAGTTAGTGAGTTACTAGTACAAATGACTCCATAGGACAAGTCATATATGATGGCCTTGTAGCATTTTACATCCCTTTCGTTTTATTCACAATAAATCTAGGAATCCCTACTTTCTTGTAATTATCTTTATGAAACACAAGATATATTCAATGCTTTTGATTTGATTATTAGACAATTCTTATTTTATAGGAGATTTTGATTAATGCAGGATCACAATTGTTTGTTATTATGTAAGTAATTTGATTTGTTGGTATTATGTGGGGATTTGTATGAATGATTAATTGAAAATGAAAGGAGTATCAAGGAGGTGTATCATAGCAGGCAGTTTACATTATTATCTTTTCATACATTTATTCAATTTCAAACTGCAGGGAAACAAAAGCTTTGCTGATATAACTCATGTTATAGTTGATGAAGTTCATGAACGGTCTCTCTTGGTGAGTTAGTGAGATTATCTCATCTAAACTGTTTGTTGCTACACCAATTTTCATTGATGTATGTCAAGTTAGTGATGGTACGAGTACTTAATATTTGCTTATGCCATATTATGTTTGATGGTCATAATTATGTGGAAAAAGGTTGCTAATGCTTGTAGCTTGCTTCTGTCCTTAGTCAATTTTGGATTGCCTTGAATTCATTATTTCAATTCTATTTTAGAAGGTCTATTTCTCACTTATGCCATCTAATGTTGAATTTTATTTGTTATTTTCTACAGATTTTGTTTACTTTTAACTACTGGGTTTATTACTGAACTAACTATTCATGAAATCCTGTGTAATTATTCAATCTGATAATTAAATGTTGACAGCCCTAGTCCTTGGACATGGTAATGCATGAGATAGGCCGAATTGGGTTGAATTAATAAATTTATATAATACGGAACCAATAACATGTAGCCAAGTCGACAATGCCTTCATTTGAGCCTAATAATACCTTAAATATTTCCCAACAGATAGATGGAAGTGAAATACCTGTCTTACTATAAATTCTGAGAAATAGCTAAATGGGGGAGCTCATTTTCATGAGAAATAACTAAATAAACATGTTTTTTCTCCTGATCATTATTGAAGTATTGAAGGGAAAGGTTATTTCTTTGAGCATATCTATTCAACTATCTGTTAGGTTTGATATGCACACATGATTGGACGAGACTAGACAGGGCAAGAGTGTAGGACTGGACAATAAACACGAATGGATGGGATAAGTTGTCTATCTGGGTGTTTGATACAACTCTGACCATATAGGACAAGTTGTGTGATGATTTTATATATCATATAATAATTATAAATGACATAAATCAGATAAATATTTAAATAATTCGATTTATAAACATTTTAACATCACTTTTCACATACATAAATTCATACACACACACACACATATATATTAGTACCAAATTTGAATAAAGAATTTGATATAATTGATGGTAGTTTGAAAAAACCTGGTTCATACAAAGAAAAAACTATGTTTTATTTGGTTTAGAAGATTCTTATGAGTTGGGGAAGCGCGGTAGAGGTTGTTGTAGCGACATAGGTGGTGGTGGTTGGTGGACGACATTGACTTTGGAGGATGTGAACATGGTGGACGATGGTGGTGGTGGCGGCGGCTGACGGTGGTAGAGTGGGTAGTTATGGCTGATGTGGTGGAGGTAGAAGTGGTGGTTGGCGGTGATGGTGGTTATAGCGCAGGTGGTACCTTCAGCACGGGTTAGACTGACTAAGAAGGGTGGTGGTAATGGTAGCGTCGATGGGCGGTGTTGATCGGTGTCTGGCGATGGTTGTGAAGGTGGAGGTGGCAAACGGTGGTAGGCGATGGCTGCCATTATTAATACACCATATTAGGGTTATATCAGGTGAGGGTAGATTAGTAATTTTTTTGGTTTGTCCCATCCACTCCCAGTCCTTGTCCCTATCCCTTGTCGCGCCAAATGTGGAACAACAACTTTTTGTTCTGTCCCATGTTGTGCAAAATATGGGACATTGAGCTCTGTTCTGTTGTGTCCAGTCCCATGCCAAATGTTGCCGTTTTTCCTGATTTTTTATCATATTTATTCATACACCCTAATGTGCTTATATCTCTTAACTGTGACCTGTATATCAGTTTATTGACATGCTCTCATCAGTTTGGTTACACAATTTCTACTGCCTAGGATGAAAACCCGACAAAAGGAGTAGTTAGCTTCCCGGAAACAGTACATCAGGGATCAAGCTGACAAATGCTTGATGCTATGAGATTAAAGTGATGTCAATTGTCATGCTATTAACTTATAATGTTTAATGGTGTAATTACTTTTTTCTTTTCCTGGTAATACCATATAATATGGTTGAAAGCCTATGTGTCTGGTTATTGATCTAATTTTCTTATGCCTGTTTTCTACAACTTTCCCTTTGTAACAGGGTGATTTTCTACTAATTATTTTGAAGAATTATATTGAGAAGCAAGCTGCCCAAAGCACAAAAAAGCTGAAAGTTATCCTTATGTATGTTTTAGATCAACTATGATAACTTTCCCATTACTAATGAGATGTTTTACATGCATGTTGGAACTTGCGAAGTGTCGTAAATCTTTTGTGTTATTGATTTGATTTATTTTTAGGTCTGCAACAGTCGATTCACAGCTATTTTCACATTACTTTGGTGACTGCCCCGTTATTCATGCACAAGGACGAACACATCCTGTGGTGTCGCACTTTCTTGAGGACATTCATGAAAATATTGATTACCGGCTTGCTTCAGATTCCCCAGCTTCTTTGAGATCTGATACACCAAAGCAAAAGGTATCTTTATATTGAAATGAAACTTGACAGTGGTGTTATAACACGAATCTTCTTCTCTATACACACACACATCTACCTGTTTCCCCTCTGTTCCCCCTCTTTCATTGTACAAACACAAGGAGGTGAGTAAATTGTTACCCACTAAAGGGAGATGAGTGATAAAAGGAATATGTTGGATTGGGGATAGTCTCAGTATTTATTAAAGATGATCATGGTTTCCTACAGAAACACACACATTAAGCATCTACCATTAAAGATGCTTGGAGGGCATGCCTTCCAAGTAACCACCTATTTTTTTCAAATACCTGTAGACTCCTCCCTTATTAGGTCTTCGTGAATGTTGTATGATGTTCATTCAATCATCGTTGCTTATAGAAATTACTTTTTTGAAGTTAAGACCTACTATCTATAGTATTCTTCATAAGGACATGCTGTAACTTTGTGCTGATCTTCTTGCTATTAGCAATTTCACTGCTGTCATTAGTTATGAAATCTTGAACTTGATTGCTTCAGGGTGCTGCTGTTGACAACCACAGGGGAAAGAAAAATCTTGTCCTATCTGCATGGGGTGACGAATCTGTTTTATCAAAAGGCTATACTAACCCTTATTATGTTCCAGAAAACTATCAAGCATACAGTGAGCAAACACAGCAAAATATGGTAAATGTTCTTAGCATGCAATGGTAAATTGGAAAATTTGTATACACTTCTGGAGTTTGCTTTTACAAAGTATAACCTTCTAAACAGAAAAAGTTGAATGAAGATGTTATTGATTATGATCTTCTTGAGGACCTGATTTGTCACATCGATGAAACTTACCCAGAGGGAGCAATATTGGTCTTTTTACCGGTAAATCATTTTTTTACTGATCTATAGGCACTCGTATGATAGAAGTATGGCAGTTCCTTTAAGAGCATAAGATGAATTAGTTTCTTGCAACAGGGAGTTTCTGAAATTCACACTCTGCTTGACAAGTTAGCTGCTTCATACCAATTCCGTGGACTAGCATCTGAATGGATTTTACCATTACATTCATCAATTGCATCTTCTGATCAGAAAAAGGTGTTTTTAAGACCTCCTGATGATATCCGTAAGGTAAATAACACCATACTTTAGTACTGGTTCGTTGTGTCTTGATGACTTGATCTACGTATATCAATATGTTGCATCAGTGTGCATGGTCCTTGACAGACACTGCGGAAATTCTTTGGTGATGTGCATTTGGAAGGAAATACTGGAATATATGTTCATTAAATGAGATGCCAGATTTTCCAGAGAACCATTGGAGTAACACTTTTAAAGTTAGTTCGTCTAAACCATCAAGAATAAAGGATTCATCTAAGATTAGAAGAGGTAGAGGTAGCAAGAGTCATTGGTCTAGTATATTGGTAACCATGGTTGTTACAGCGTTTCCGTTGCCTTGTGGCAATACCTAGATGGCATAGTGTCCCCTCCCTTGATGGTGTGAAGTATAGCAACCAATAAATGAGACATGGTGTGAGTTGTCTCTTTAGGCCATTTAGCCCCACAAAACAAAAATCCGTAGCATTAATAGGGAAAAAGCTTACTTTTGTAAAAGCTAAAAAGATTGTCATATTGTTTGTGCTGCTGTACATAATTACTCCATTGTTCTCCTGTCCTTCTGCTGGCAGTGGTTTGTGCTGCAAGAGCATTATTGATTGTACCTTCTAGTTTTAGTTTGATTTTTTAATCTACTTTTCTACTTAGTACTTAACAACTACTGTAACAGTCTAGAGTAGTACAAGGCTGCAGGCAAGTGGTAGTTGTTGCTGTAAGAGTTGTAGAAATATTATTCGTTACAATTGACTATTTAATTTGTTTTGCAAGTTACAGCTGTTGCTGTAAGAATTCTGACCTAATAATTTGTTTTGCAACTTTCTTTGATACTATTATTTTTTTTGTTACAGTTAGTAAAATGACTACTTTAATACAGTTATTATTGTTTATTTATTTTTGTTTATTTTTTATGAGAGGCAATTTACCAATTATTAGAAAGTAGATATGTTACACTTTACTATTTATTTTAAATAAATTAGTGTCCATGTAAAGAGTGGCTACTTAGTTATTTAGAATTGATCTATTCCAGTGTTATATTACTACTTGGTACTCCCTCCGACCCAAAAGAATCCCACACTTTCCATCTTGGCCTGTCTCAAAAAAAATGCAAAATCTTAAATTTGCTTTATATTTTAGTAATAGTTGCATGAAATTGTTAACTTTCATGGACGTCCTCTTAATTTTTCTCTGTTTTGTTCTTATTTTGCGGGCATGCTAGACATTTAGTTAATACTTAATAGTCAAAACATTATCGTTGAATTATGTGCTAAGCTGAACGTTGCATTTCCCTTGGAATGGTGGGAGCATTAGTTTTAATATAGAACATATATTTGATTTCCCAATGATAACATTACACAAGTTCTCAGTGCAATGATGTATCTACATAGAAATAACACGCCGTAAATGGCTGACAACATGGTGGGTTCTATCTGGACATGGCATCCAGGTGGTTGACTACCGCTATGATTACTTTTTTTCTTAAAATTGTTTGGGTAATTATATGATTCTGTAAAATGTCTTTATGTTTCAGGTAATAATAGCCACAAATATTGCAGAAACTAGTATTACAATAGACGATGTAGTCTATGTCATTGACTGCGGCAAACATAAGGAGAATCGCTACAATCCACGGAAGGTTTGTTTATTTCTCACCTATATTGGTTCAAAATGCATGCAATGATGGAAGAAAACAATTGCTTAGGTTTGCAGCTTGTACATCCCATTTCCATGCTTGTTATGTTTTCAAGTAAAATGATTAGTTTTTCGATGTCTGCTTATAAGGCATAAATCACACATGTAAATCTTAACTTTGGAAATATGCTATTGGACCCACTCTCCTGTTTGCCACTGCAACAATGTGAACCTAGATTGCTGAGTTGCCTTTCGCCTGGATGGTACCCTGGGGGACCCTTGGGACTTAGAAGAGATATGGTAAGGGGCTGTTTGTTTTTCATGTTTCAGCACTTAACAAGTATTTTCACTTTTCCGGTGAAGAATGAAGTTTAAGTACCTTAAAAATGTATTCTTCAAGGAATCAGGGAGATGAAACATTATTGCTGGAAAAAAGGAAACATTTAAATTTCACATTGAAAAAATTGGAATAAAAATTTAAAATAAGCTAAAAATTTTCATCTAATATGGAAATGAATTATATCTTTTACTAATTGATCAAATGCGTGTAGTAAGTATTAGAAACAGATTTGATTTTCTCTACTTTGCAAGGCCTCCCAATAGTTTCAACTCACTGACCAAGTTGATTGAAACCATCATGGGACCCAATTTCGTTATATTCGGACTTTGGCCAACTTATGACAGTTTCAGTTGAATGCAGTGTATCTTAAGCTGTACAGGCTATGCGTAGTTGTGTTTCCTAAAAGACGATGTCAACATTTTAATCTGTATTTTGTACCTTAACCTGTTATGTCTCCATCATGGTTATGCTATCCTTGATACCTTGATTTTCACCAAGTTCTCTGACTTGATATGCATTTAGATAAAGCTTGAATCTGTAACTAGAAGACACTGAACAATGAACCCATTATAATGAAAAGATTTGTGGAACTCGAATACAGAGATGGCCAAAACCTGATCAAACTCTTGGACACATTTGAGGGACTTGTAAATTAGTTTATGAAGACTAGAGAAGAAGTCAAGGATGTGGTGTTTCTTCTTAATCTGTTGCCTATTGGGACAAGCTTTGTCACTGTCAACAATTCAACCCTTACTTTCAAGAGAGATCAATAGTAAGGGATTGTCAGAGTCCAACTTGAGCGAGCAAAAAAATACAAACACACTATCCCTCAGGTGTCCTTGTCATGGCACATGGACCTTTGATATAGGGGCATCTTTTGATGCAATTCCTGGCGGGGATATATAAACATAACAAAGTGGTTACTTTGGTGCCCTAACTGGGAAATGATTGCACCATATTGGTTAGGATACCTCATCGTGTATAAATAAATTTCTCATCACATTTGGCTTGGTACACATGCCCAAAGAGTTCCATAATTTTGAATCTCAAGCCTCCATCGCTTAATGCTCCAGTGGCCATTCCTTAATGCTCCTTTGCGGGTTGGCTCCTTCAACCTCATCTGGGACCATCAGGCTGCATCTCATCTGTTTCTTTCTTCAACTTCCACATGCAACTATTCACATCTTCAATGTTCACTCTTATGCCACCGTTTATAGTATAAGTGCTCAATGATCAATCATCTCCAACGATTAGTAGCCCCCAACCCCTATAATCTGGCCATTTTTTCTTCAAGGCTTAAAAATTTCTTGTCTTCTGCATCTCATCCCCAATCCTATACTTTGCTGCCACCACAAAGGATAGAGCTTCTTCATTATTCTAAAGGTTTCGAGTTGGCACCAACAAACACTTAACTTCTCTGGCAGGCTTCAGCTCACTAAAGTAGAATCTCCACTCCAGTATTTGCGTCTGTAATTGTTTTCGTTTTACTTCTCTATGAATGCACTTGTGGTGCTTCACCAATTGTTTTGTGGTATGAGGCCTTTCCATATACATGTGTGTACTTTGTGGCATGCACAGTTGGTCTTTGTGGTTTTTCGATCTGCTTCAGCTCTTGGTTCAAATCGACAGGCTTGATGAGGAGATTCAATCTCAGTTCTTAAAGGCATATTCATTCTGCTTAGGGTTTTTCTCAAGCCCCTCACCCACGTTATTGGTAGTCCTCAAGGTCTTAATCTTTAGGTCTCGGATCCGAAGACAAGAGCCATTCATGTTTTCAGTTTGATCTCATTGAGATCCTTATGAATTCAATTGTTTGGGAAAAAATTGTATAAACTATTCTTTTTTCTTGTGGCATAGCAGTTGTTTTGAGTGTGATTTTGTGATGTTACTAGAAACTGTCAAGCATGGTTGAAGATTGGATATCCCGAGCTAATGCAAGGCAGCGAAGGGGAAGAGCTGGACGTGTAAAACCTGGAATCTGCTTTTGCTTGTATACACGTCACAGATTTGAAAAACTCATGCGGCCATTTCAGGTATGATTATTATGGAGATATGTAGGCTTTGTGGCCTTTTAATTTGTACCCACCTTCATATGTTCTTTCTTGTGTGAAGCTTCCAGAGATGCTGCGGATGCCATTGGTGGAATTGTGTTTACAAATTAAATTACTTTCTCTGGGTCGTGTAATGCCATTCTTACAGAAGGTAATACAAAATATATAGTAGGATACCAAATACATTTTATTTTTCTTTCACTAATTTAGTAATTTATATCTTGTGGTTAATCATGACCGTAGGCTCTTGAACCTCCAACAGAAGAGGCCATTACTTCAGCAATTTCGTTGTTATACGAGGTATTGTGATTACATTGTGTTTTACTACAAGTAGCTGACCTGAAATTTCAGTTTCATATAGAGGATACCCAGGCTACATTTTGAGATAATATGCATTCATGTTACTTAAACAAAAATGGCTGCAAGAAAACCTTAGAAGCAATCTCGTTATTGTATGCTAATGGCTCGTACTCCCTGTTTTATGTCTTTAGAGATGATTTTTTCTTTTCTTTCACTGATGATGGTGGATAATAATGTACATACCCAATGTAGAAGTATATATAGCGTTTCACTATCAAAAGCAAGGCACTTGCCACTTAACCAGCGGTGGCTGAAGTATACATGAATCTTTCGCATGCTTAAGCAGTCATGAGAAGAGAAGTAAACTTAGGCAGTCTGTTTATCCAAGGTTTCGGCTTGTGGAAACGAAAGGGAAAAACAACTTTTCTACTTGTTAGCTTGAGAGGACCCTCATGGGATCGATTGTGCTAAACTAGGAGAGTTAGAATTCAAGTTCAGGGGATTGTTATTCCGTTATTCATCAATTATGTTGGAATAGTTCGATAGTATCCTAAAATTATATTGGAACAATTAGTTAGTTTTCATTTCCTCATGATCTCGAAACTTTAGTACTCTGTTCAGATTTAAGATGGGTGTAGAACAAAAAACAAAATTCTCTTCAAATTTCAGATTCGGTCTTCATAGATTGTGCAAACACATGTGTTTTCAGCACTACAGAGGTTGTTGGTAAGGCATATCATAGACTCTTGTTAGTTTGATAACTCTCTTTCTAAGTCCTGCAGCAACTTCATTTAATATTGTTAAGAAGTATTAAGAACCTAATGTAAATGATAGAACTGATTCGGCTTAGCTATTGGTTTTCAAGGTGCAGGAAATCATGATGCCTGTATCATAGAATGAATGTGTTGGAATACTTTCACAGTTTTCTTGCCTGTAGAAGTGTTATACCTGATATTCATCAATGCCCCTTAGAAATTAATTTCAACTTTGACTTTTGTGGCTAGTAGAAGTTGTATGTTTTTTCAATAACTTCTTATTGCACCTTCTAATCAGCTGGATAAATTTCTGTCTCCATTCATATTTAGAGTAGATGGGCACATTAGAAATCACTGTTAAAACTCGATCTTCACAGATTGCACCAGTTCAAATTGTGTTTTGGCAGATAAATAGTGGTTTCATTGTCAACGTGGGGTACAAGTTGCATTGCTGGCCACACACTAGTGATTGTAGATACGCTGTTATAGGATCTTATGTCTGTTACAGCTTTCCTTTCATGTCTCATGCAACAAGTTCATTTAAATGCAGTTGCACGTGCCAGTGCAGAATAGTGTCATGTAGCCTGATCGAAATTACAACTTATACATGCTTGGTTTCTATTCTATGCATTGACTGGAATATGGTTCAGGTTGGTGCCATTGAAGGTGATGAAGAGTTGACACCCCTTGGGTATCATTTGGCAAAACTCCCTGTCGATGTATTAATTGGAAAGGTTTGCACACTTGGTTTCTAGTATTCTACATGTCTGTGAAGCTCTTGCTTGTAGTATGTTTTGGTGAATGATAAATATATCTTCGAATGATAGTTAGATTATTCTATTGCTAGTATGTAGCATACTACAATGCACTTTCAATAGGGTTTCCTTTCTCCCAGACCAGAGGCAGGTTTGCTGAAATGTGTTGCCTGAAAGTGGGGAATTTAGGGCTATTTTCATTAATTTACAACCAACAATCCCATCTTGAGAACAACATCTTCATGAAATAGATAAAGTTGCTCTAGTCACTTTGAAAGTCTTACCTAACTCTTCTGACTGAATATGAGCTCTTTCCTTTGAACTAATGGATGAAGAGCAAATTTGATTCGTTGCAGAAATGACTATCTCCCAAACATGTAGAAGAAAAACCGGAACTAAATGTAGGAATCAAATAAAATTTTAAGAGTTATAATTTTAGATATTGTTTAGCCATAAGCAAAAGTTAGCAGCACAGATTAGAGGTCTACGCCGATGATTTCAAAGCGAAAAATTGAAAAATAGAAACTTAATCTAATCCCACAAGATTCCTTTGGGAGTTGTAGATTACAATAAACACGGGAATGTGCTACTTACTAACCATAGCCCTAAAGTTTGTTGTTTACAAAGCCCAAATAAATAATATATGGCGTTCTAGACTTGTATCAGCCTTTCAAATTTCATAACTTTTATCATCTTGATGGTAATCCCCTTTTAAGTGGTTCTGTAAGATACAGTCGTCCAATACTTTCTACCATCCTACAACCAACTTTTTATAAAACCCACAAGGTGGTGGCCCAGTGGTAAAGGCTTGGTCTCTAAGGGTGAAAATACCTGGAGGTCCCAAGTTCGAATCCTAGGAGCAACAAACTTCCCCTTGTGGCCACGGAGGTTCACCTGCGATGACTCCGGGCTATTTGCAAAGCGAGTAGTCGCCCTGGGATTACTGGGCTCGCAAAGCGGGTCGGACACCCAGGTTAATAAAAAAAAACTTCTGATAAAACATTTTCATGGATCACATATGATGAACCTTTGAGATTACACATTATTGATTTGTGCCAACTCGTTGGCAAGGTGTTATTGTTTGCATGTGTTCATAATGTGCCTTTATTTGCATTGAGGGAAACAGTAATATGTTTTTTTATGGTTTCTTTTATTGCAGATGATGTTGTATGGTGGAATATTCGGTTGCTTATCACCAATCCTATCTATCTCAGCGTTTTTGAGCTACAAATCACCCTTTATATACCCAAAGGATGAGGTTTAGTTTTTATTAGAATGTTTTTCTTTGTATTTTCTTGAAGGAAAATTAAGACGCATTATTAAATTTCAGAGGCATGCTGTCGAGAGAGCAAAGTTGGCTCTATTGGTTGATAAGGTTGGTGGTGAAAACGATCTGGATAATGGGAATCGCCAGTCTGACCATTTGGTGATGATGATTGCATATAAGAAATGGGAGAAAATTTTACGTGAGGTTAGTTCATTTCTGGCTTCTATGAATCCTGGAAAATTCATCTTATTGCAAGTTTTCTTTTCATTTAGCTACTTGGTTAATGATTATGCATACGCTGTTGGAGCATTCCATATTACAAGCCACTACATAGGTAGAAGTCAAAGCAACACATTCTTGCTTTTACACTTGTACACATTCCAATTTACCACACAAAGAAAGAAATCTTGGTTGTGGTTCGACATTGCAAGGATCTCAGCCAAAACTATGGTGGCTGTTGCACTTTCTTTCTTGTTTATAGCTGTTCACCAATATCTTTCACTACTATGTTGCCTTTTTTATTTATGCGATTATGCTACTGCTAATGCTGGTTGAATGTCTGTCTGCTTGCATGCATTATATCATCCATAGAGGCATATTATCCATCAGCAATCATCTCAATTCCATCATTTCAGAAGACCATTCATCATGCTTTTATATGAGTAATTTGTAGTAGTCCAAAAAATAAAGTTCCCTGCTTACAAATACAACACTCTTCGTGCAGAATGGAGCTAATGGTGCAGAACGGTTCTGCAAATCCCATTTTTTGAGCAGCTCGGTTATGTACATGATAAGGTTTGGCATCTTTGTCCACAGTTTCAAACAGCTATGCACCCCATATGGTATTTAAAGTAATTACCCCATAACTAGGGCTGATTTGCTTGACATAAAATTAGGAATAGTGTCTTGTTTTCTTCAAAGCTAAAAGTAGTTGGTACAGCTTAAAAATCAACAGAAACAATCATTTTACCAAAAGTACTTGGAGTTATCCAACCCTCATCCTGGTGCTTCAGAACAATTTACACATAAGCCAGTTGATTGAATTGCATCAGGGACATGCGGGTACAATTTCTTTGTCATGTTGATTCAGTACAGTGTATGTTGATCATATCAAATGCCACATGGTGTATCATACTACACTTGAAGGAGAAACACTGGAATAGAAAAAACAAATGCACATGAGCTGTGATCTCTATCTCATTTCTAATCTGTATATTGACATCATAGGGACATGCGGGTACAATTTGGGACATTGCTGGCCGACATTGGTCTCATTGACCTCCCAAAAAATTATCAGGTAGCTTTACCCATTTTTTGACATTAATCTTATATTTGCATATTGGTGGTAATGCACTTGTACCAGCTAATTTGAGAAAAAGGTTTAGTTGAATTGAGTTATCCTTCAACTCCAAATACGTATCCACGAAATTGATTCGACTATGATAGTGAAGTCGTTGGGGTTATACGCATTTGTAGTGATATTTCAACTTGAGTTATAGAAATATTATAGCTTGAACTCATATTATTGAGAATCAGAACCTTCTAACATGATTGTTTAAGATGATGATAAACTGTTAAGGATAAGAATATAAATATTACAGTTATGAATTAACATCATTGGCCTAACACTCCTCAAGTTCGAGCATAGATGTTGGTTATAAGCCTTGCCACAAACAAGTCTATCTGAGCCTTTTTCATTAAAATGTTTGTAAGACTCGTGTCCATCTGAATAAGAATCAGGTCATAGATAAAGTATCAGTTAAGAGTACCATGATTTGATTCCTTAGAGATGAAGATCAACCTAATATGTTTGCTTCCTCATGAGGCATATGCAAAAATAAGTGATGGGACTGTGCCAGTGTACAGAATTCCTAGTCATCGTCTTTAACTAGTAATAAAATGCTAAGTTGTAATCCACGGGGATTGGACTTCAAATGTTTAGCATATTAACCAGAGAACAGAACACTGATTCAGACGATGAATGAAGGATATTTCTTGTGTTTTTAGTGATTACATAAACTCAAAATCTCATATAAGGAAACATGGTTGCAATCAGTTAAAGATAAATCAAACTAAACTTTTCCAAGTCAAAGATAAATCACTTCATAGATAACACCGATCATATTGCTATGGAGATGTTAAGATGAAAATGATGAATAAATTATTGGTTCATACACTATGCAAGCAATATTTGTAACCCCAACTAGTGGCATTTAATCTAATTGGAGTTTTCAGAACCGTATTATTTGTAAATCCAACTAGCTCCCTTTTTAGTACCGTGGTTTTTATTTTCAATATTCAGTTGGCTTAACAAAACTAATTGGAAGGACCTATAAACACAAAGTAGTATGAATATGGTAAGGTACGAAACGTAGCAGCGGCAGTGCATCTATTAGTTCAGCTAAAATGATAGTTGAGGATGAAACCTCCTTATATAAGTTGTGAGATGTTTTGAAACAAAGATGACCTAACAAGAGAAATATTAGAGAACTATGAAGTAACATGATTCTCCTTACAAGTTTTAACCTGCCTAATGTTAACGATGGATAGAATTAGTATATTGTCATCTTAGATTGTAGCTGTTTTTGCATTTTTTGTTTGTACACTGGGAAATTATTTCATCGTATGTGTTTCAAAATAAACATAAATCTGCTGCCCTTTTACTGGATCATAACGGTTGGTGTATTCTCTTCGTCAGATTGGGGGTAAATGGAAAGAGAAACTTGACAGTTGGTTTTCAGATACTACACAACCATTCAATGTTTATTCAAATCACTCCTCAGTCGTGAAGGTAATTATCGCCCATGATTTTAAGTCTTTTTTTCACTGAAGTGCGCTAATTTCCTAATTTGTTTGTATATAATTTATGGACTACTACTGTAGAAACATAAGCACTTACAAGTTTTTGCACTTGGTAATGTATGTGTCATTTAGAAATCCTACATAAGCAAAAAAAGCCCATTGTCTGTGAAATTAACTAGCTAGCATGCACTGCATAAATTTGTTATGCATCATATGTATATTAGTTTTAAGTTTATTGTTCCCTAATTATACATTCCTAATCGTCTTGAGTTTAGAACTGCTCTCCTATTATACTCAGTTTGCCTCAAGTCCAAAACCCTTGATACCTACTTACATCTAATTATGCATTCAATAGGATAAGGCTTTATGTGTCCTGATTATGATGTGGAATCAAAGCATTAGGTTGAGAGCTTCAGTTACACCGCTGGTGGCATTTTCCTGCTGACTGTCATGGTCAAAGTTTCTGATAGTTTACTCTTTTCTGTATCATCGCTCCGAATCTTGTTGCAATCTGTAGTTTTCTTCTGACCCTTTTTGGAGAGCGTCAGTTGTTTTCTAAATCCTATTCTTCTGTCTTTGACCTGACACCAAAGACAATTTGTCCCTGGCAGCCCGTTCTTTTTGACACTTGTTATCTATTTGCCGCTATTTTGTTGATAGAACTACCATCCGTTAATTATCTTGTTGCCAGAATCTTCCTTTTTGTTGACTCCAACTGCCAGACACCATTTATTTGGAGCAGTATGATGTTGGATCTTCTTCTGTGTTTTGTTGTTGTTGGGTTAGACTTCTGGGTCTGTTGTGTCTTTCACATCCCTGGAGAAGCACAGGGAGTCTACTGTGTGTGGTAAATATGCATACATCTCCGTCTTTTCCATCTACTTTTTATGTTTTAAAGTAATTCTTCTACCTGGTAATTATATGTAAGTATATTTAGCCTTGGCTATTATCTACACAACTGAAAACGAGAAAATTTTGCCGTATTTTTCAGTATTTTTTAATTTCATATTTGCGTTACCACTTCCTTAATATTTAACAAATTCAAGATGAAAGTGTCTCTTTAACATGTTGAAGTAGTGCAATTTGCACAATGACAACATAAATGTCAATTGGTATAATTCTGTGTCCCAAAATAAATGTGACATCTAAATTTACTTGGCACATAATCTGATTAAGTGTTTAACTATTAGTTGGCTATACAAAATATCCCTATAACATAATCCTGTGGATCAAACTCAAATGCTGTTAATATTTTGTCAACATTACTAAAGCTCTAAGAGGTAAATGTGGATTAAAAAATAACAGAATTGTTGCATTTACTTTGGGACTTCCCAAAAATGTATGCTACTGCATTTGCTTTGGGGTGGAAGTAGGGCTACCTTTATAAATCTTGAAACAGGTTCCAGAACTTACATGCACCGATGGTTTTGAAAGCTCTGTTTACCGATGAGCCAAAGTCAAAGAAGCACCTGCCTGCTCCTGAATGGACCACTTTATTATTACTGGCATCATAATCAACTTATTCACTTTCGGATTGTTTCCACTAAAATTATCAATTTTTTGTAGTTATCATTTTGTATTGTGTGAGACAACTAGAAAATAAATATGATATACTTCTAGTAATCACAAGTACTGTAAACTAGAAGACCATAGTGGATCATGATCAGCATGACGTAGGAAGAAAAGAGAACATATGATGGAGGGTAGAGCCATATAGAGAAAGGGGTTCGATCTGGCTGCTGGAAACAATGAAGATCATGGTGACTAAGGTGGCTAAGGTGGGTTTGTAGTTTTTAAGAAAAATCAAGGACGATATTTGTCTTAAAATTTGTAATTAGTGAGAGTTAGCAATTATGTCAGCACTTGAAAGATTAATTTGCCAAGAACATAATGATTGGGCAAACAAGATTATCTGTTTGTATCAATTTTCAGGTATTTCTGATGCAGTGCCTAGCAAGAGGCCAACATGTAAAAAGAACCAGTGCTTTAAGAGCATGTATATGTCTTTAGAGCTCTGATCGGGAAGGAGAAACTTTGAATAATTAGCTTTTGCAGCATGTATATGTCTTTAAGAGCTGTGATCTGTGACTTAAGAAAGACAATTTCTTTTTAGGGGAAATAAACATCTTTTTGATTGTTTCAATTCAAGATTCTACTAGCAGGTGCTGACTGACATATTTTTCTGTGACACAACACTTCATTTATGTATCTAAAGTTTCTTCTTAACCTGATATATGTTTAGTTAGCATTATACTTGTTATCTGATCTTTTGATCCAAAATATATCTGTATAGGCGGTACTTTGTGCTGGTTTATATCCCAATGTAGCTGCCACAGAACAAGGCATCTCTGAGAAAGCTCTAGGTAGCCTTAGACAGTCTGCAGGTCCTACAATGGACGATTCTCATGTGTGGTTTGATGGAAGAAGAGAAGTCCACATTCACCCTACTTCTCTCAATAGCAACTCAAAAACTTTTCAGTACCCATTTCTCGTCTTCCTTGAAAAGGTATGGCTCCAGTATGATTCTTTCATCTATTTCATTACACCACTCTTCAATTTCTTACTATAAATAAAATGTTACCATAAACACCTTTTATATTATTGGTTCAATTGTTGATTCATCTTCACATGAGATGATTAATTTTATTGCCTTTGTTTAGTTGCCCAATAATTTACAAGTTGCATCGCTATATGCATTTTTCCAATCTTGGGTGTGGATATTAGTACAGTATGCTAGAATCATTTGCTATGTCTTATTAGGTACATTTCAAGGAAAATGTGATTTAGTTTCATTCACAAGGAGCACAATGATAAGATATATTCTTCACCAAAAGATCCACTGTTTCTCCTATGCAAATTGTAAATGATAATTTCATTTAAGATTCAACAGGACATTCATCTGAAGATGAGAAAATAACATGGTAGACCCAGAAAAGAATTTGCAAGGATATGAAATGAATGCGGTATAGATTAGTGTTCAATTTAATATATATATATATATATATATATATTCCATGTAACACTAGGAAATGCCAATATGAGGAGGTTAAAGTAATATTCTCATTCTGACTTGTTTCAGAAACTGATGTTTTCTATACGATGTATTCCTTCAATTGAGGTAAGTCCGTAGGGTTTAAAGGCTACTTGCTAGCTCTCCACAGTCAAAAACAAGCAGAGGTGGTTTTAGATGCCTCAAAGAAGAAGACCAGAGCCTCTGCAGGATTACCATATATAAGAAAACACACATTCAAAGAAATAGTAATAAGTTTTGGCTTGTCCTTAAATAGTTAATTTTTACTATATTTTATTGAAACCTGTAATGCTTCTATTTATCATTTAGATTTAAGAGCATTTGATTTTTACATTGAGGCGCTATGACCATTCTGATTGCGTGTGTTTTTTTCTTGTCACATGGTGCTCAAAGTCATCATTTGACCATAAAAAAGATGTTGTCCTTTGATTTTGAGGCTGACCTTTTATGTAAATATTGCACTACCTGGTTCAAGAGTACAAGTACCAAGGTGATTTAATTGTAAGTGTAATATTTTAATTTATTCTGTCTGATGTTTATTCTAGGTGGAGACAACGAAGGTATTTCTGCGAGATACAACCATCACCTCTCCCTACTCTATTTTGTTGTTCGGTGGTTCCATGAACATTCAACACCAGGTATCTTTCTCCTTTTGCAACTAATATTTTTAGCTGGATACAAACCATCACCTGCTTAACTTGTTCACACTTTTGCATAGCTTGTCCTTGTGATAATCCGATGGTCACAAACTTGCATATACATTAAAAAGCTGTGTGAATCTGACCCATAATTCACTTTAAACCTTATCTGGGATATCATGTGTTCTTAATTGCTATGATAGTATAAATCTTTGGGAAATGCTTGTCATTAAGAGTCTGTCTATAGAAGGTGAAACCGTGAAAGATTACCCCAAGTTTTTTAAGAGTATCTCCAACAGCTATGCTATTCATATTCTATAATAGAGTATCACAAGTCGGAATTTTTGAAAAAGATTGCATCCAACCCAACAGCTATTATGTTTTAGCAATTCTAGCATTAACTATATTATTAAAATATTCTATACGTTTAGTAGAACTTTATTTCTCTCTTCTAAACATTTACCTTCAATACCTCTTATTGGTGGGAAAGAATTAAAATACTATTTATCTCTCCTATATAGAGTTTTTAGTCTAAATTTAGAATTTTTCATGTCCTCTCTTCTTTTTTTCTATTTTACCATACAACATGGCATATCTTTCCGGCCACTGAACTCTCAAAAATCACCAAAATTTGTGTTATACCATTGCTGTTGGGGATGCTCTAATGATTTTCGTCCATACATAATCTTGTGAGTGAAAACACTAAGCCGATTGGTCGATCACTAAAAATATAAACCCCAGACAAAGCTTAGTCAGAGGTTGTGAAAGGATCATAGGCCGTAGCCGGATTGCTGGTAGACCCATTCTCACAGGAGATCAAGGGTTCACACCTCACCATAAGTGAGGCATGTGCATGAGGATTTGCTGTATTATATACTTGAAATAAAAGCTTAATTTAGAGTTAATCATTTTAGAAAAGCCCTAGTGTTTACTTTCTGTTTACATGTAATAAAATGGATGCTAATTTATGAAGTGGGATTTAAGTAACTAGTAGATATTTTGAAATGGTTTACAATGGATTATTTTTCAGACTGGTGTTGTAACGATAGATGGTTGGTTGAAAATGGCTGCACCAGCTCAAACCGCTGTCCTCTTCAAGGAGCTTCGGCTAACTCTTCATTCAATTTTGAAGGAGCTAATTAGGAAACCACAGGTACACTCTCCTACCAACTTGCCTTCTGTTTGTCTATCTTTTAACAAGAAGTATACTCCATGGAAATTGATGTTTGACTTGACACATAGTCCAACATTTTAAGACACCATTCGATAAAGACACTACTGGGGAATATGATGGTTGGGGTGTATCAGAATATGGGAATGATAATAAGTTAATGGTGTTTGGTTTTGTATAATGTAATCAATCGTTACAAGTTTCTCATTTCGTCAAGTATGCATCATGTTGAAATGACTATGCATTAATCTCCCTCCTGTTTGCTGATTATGGTCTTCTTTTTTATATTTTGCAGACCACGAACATAGCTGAGAATAGTGTGATCCAGTCTATAGTACATTTGCTATTAGAAGAAGATAAACCTACACGCTGATATGTTCATACGTAGGACACAGAAAGATATCGACCCTTGTTATGCTAATCGGGTTTTAGGAGAAGGCTTTTGTATCTCATGTGCACTACTAGAAACTGCAATATAAGTTTATTGGCCCCCAAAAGCCATTAAGGTAAGTTTTATTATTTTGTAATTTAATGAGATGCACATATGTATGTAGCCATACAAAAATTGTTTGTTGGATTCCTTTCATTCCAATAGTTATAAAAATGTCTTTACTCTTTAGAATAACATTCATCAGAGCATCTTCAGTCATGAACATGACTCTGTTACACCAAAGTTTTATAATGTTCGTTTATATACGTTCTGTAAACCTACTAGCCTTATCTTGAAACAGCCGATAACCAAAATTCTATTTATTCTATATTACTTAATTCAATTTGGTTCCACCATTTTGATGAAGAACCAGTTCATGTATATTACAATATTAACATTTCCTCTTCCTCATTGGTATGTACCGCTTCCTCTCAATGGTGTAAGAAAGAAATTATGAACATGTCCACTACGTTTAAAGAACCTCTCGTAGGAGATGTGTATTCATTATGAATGGTTGGTTCTAACCGTTCTTATAATACATAAAGTTTTATATGAAAAGGGTATACTATGTTGGTTTGAAGTTAAAACATAAATGCCTATTTTTCCTTACTTCGTAAAATCAAACAAAATTTTGGTTCTTAATAATGCATAAAGTTTTATATGAAAACGGTATGCTATGTTGGTTTGAAGTTAAAACATAAGTGCTTATTTTTCCTTATTTTGTAAAATCAAATAAAATTTTGGTTGAACAAATAGTCTAAGATTCCGAGGGAATTTGGCCATTTTAACCCTTTCTCTCACCTAATTGACAAGTCTAGCCATCTCTCTCCTCATTTTGCAAAAATGTCACTCCATTTCGTGATTCCCATTTCGTGACCACGCGATGGACCAGATTTGCAAAAAAATTTGTTGAAGTCACGAAGTCAGCAATGTGGTCAATACGTGACTACGCGACCGCCACGTGTCAGGATACTAGTCGACCAAAAACAAAATCGCGAACTCAGCCATCACGCGACTACGTGACCTCGTGACCACGTGACCAAGGGTTAAAGTACAAGTCGCGAAGTCGCGATGTTGCCGAGTTCGTGACCACGTGACCAAGGGTTAAAGTACAAGTCGCGAAGTCGCGAAGTTGCTGATTACGTGACCTCGTGACCAAGGGCAAAAAAGTCAGCCCGTGACCTTCTGACATGTCGCGAAGTCACGAGGTTATCGATCTCGTGATTTTTTCAAATCTGCCTCTTTCTTTGCATGCATGAATAGTATCACCCGTGAGTTTTTTTAAATTTTCAAAATTAATAGATGTTTATATGTTGTACACGTGTCGATGTGGGATTGGGCTAAATAGTATCACATGGATTGTGTTTGTTAATGGATTGTGTTTGTTAATGGGGTTGTGTTTCTTTAGAGGAAGCAATATAAATATAAGAGGGGACCATTTGAAGAATGTGTTAGTTTATTTGGAAGATTAAAAAAAGGAGAGGGGAGCATAGTTGTATTTGTTTATTTGAAAGATTAAAAAACGAGAGGGAAGCATAGTTGTATTTGTTTATTTGGAAGATTAAAAAACGAGAGGGGACCGGATTTGAAGAAGGTGTTTCCTTGGGTTTGTTTATTTGGAAGATTAAAAAACGAGAGGGGACCATTTGAAGAAGGTGTTACGAGGATTAATAGTCATCAATGGTAAGTTAATGTTTCGTATATGTATGTTTATCTAGTGAATGTTTATGTATGTTTCGTTTATGTATGTTTATCTAGTGACTGTTTATGTATGTTTCGTTTATGTATGTTTATCTACTGAATGTTTATGTATGTTTCGTTTATCTATTTATATACATTTTATGTATTAAACATAAATTTTCAACTTACCATTTCAAATCTTCTTATAAAGTTGGTTTATATTTATTATGGTCTTTTTTCTTTTAAAATATTCAATGTTTCTCACCTACTAAAATTAATAAAGTAGGGAACAATTTTGTATTTGATGCCAATTTTGATAATAAGTTGTTAGTAAAATTAGATACTCATTTCAATTTTTAAAAAGTTAGACACAAGTTTTATAACGTTTTATAAAGTAGAAAGACTAAAATTAAAAGGATTGAAACTAGAAGGGGTAAAACGTAATTATTTTCACTATAAATAGAATACCTTTCATCCTTCAATTCCACACAAGTTTTCAACTATACATCTTATTATTTTTCCAATTCTTATACCACTAAGAATGGCTTCCTCTTCAAACCCAAACCCGTCTGAAACTATGCCCGAGAAATTGAAACAATCTATCATTGAAGCTGAAAAAGAGATCAAACTTTTGACGGAGAGGGGCCAACATTGGATGGGTTGTAAGGAATTTAACCAAGAAGAAATTGAAAAAAAGAAGAGAGCTATAAAAAAGTTACAAAAAGAAATTGGAGACCTTCAAATACATAATCAAAAAACAGATCAAATGTATGAAGGTCTTAAGTTGGAGATCATGGAAAAAAAAAATTGGGTTCAGAAATGCAAATTTCTTTACCCAAACTAGATAAATTAGGATCCTATGTTAGTTTATTTTATGTATGTTTTATTGTATTTTATGCATGTTTTATTGTATTTTATCTATGTTTTGTTTATGTAGTCAATGTTGTAATTTATGTTAAGTTTAATTTATGTTAACTTTGTACCATACGTTTCTAATTTATGTTTTATTAAGCCTTACGTGTTAAACTAAATTATGCGTTTCTAATTTATGTTTTATTAAGCCTTAAGTGTCCTCACATGTTTAATCGAAATTATGCGTTGTAATAGCCCTTAATTATATAAGTGTTAAATTAAATTATGCGTATAAAAATTCTATATCTATAAAAATTAATAAGTAGGTATTCACAATTGTAAAGGTAAAAAAATAAGAAGTTGTACAAGTAAATATATATATATATATAAATTGAATATGAAATAAACATGTGTCCTCACATGTTTAATCGAAATTATGCGTTGTAATAGCCCTTAATTATATAAGTGTTAAATTAAATTATGCGTATAAAAATTCTATATCTATAAAAATTAATAAGTAGGTATTCACAATTGTAAAGGTAAAAAAAATAAGAAGTTGTACAAGTAAATATATATATATATATATATAAATTGAATATGAAATAAACATGTGTCCTCACATGTTTAATCAAAATTATGCGTTGTAATAGCCCTTAATTATATAAGTGTTAAATTAAATTATGCGTATAAAAATTCTATATCTATAAAAATTAATAAGTAGGTATTCACAATTGTAAAGGTAAAAAAATAAGAAGTTGTACAAGTAAATATATATATATATATATATATATATTGAATATGAAATAAACATGTGTCCTCACATGTTTAATCAAAATTATGCGTTGTTAGTCAAATCGGGGGCGTATTCACTACAAACACTCAAATGGGGTTTAAGGAGGTAGCCTATAAAATGGTAGCCGAATGAGAATGGTTTTTTAAATGCTATTGCGTTACTA
This sequence comes from Centaurea solstitialis, assembly GCA_030169165.1. Lineage (NCBI taxonomy): Eukaryota > Viridiplantae > Streptophyta > Magnoliopsida > Asterales > Asteraceae > Centaurea > Centaurea solstitialis. Next base: position 44,753,425 of record CM058043.1, read on the forward strand.
TTCTCACCGCCCCTTGTGTGGACTAGTGGAATTACCGAGTGGTTTGATGGGTCAACGTCACTAACTTAAAATTATTAACTATCTATTCACAATCCTAATTAGGGTATAAAACATTATGTTTCCAAGTAAATTTTTAACTAACATGTGTCCTCACATGTTTAATCGAAATTAATTTTTATAATACCACTTAATTTTTAACGGGAGTTTTAAATTTTTATAATACATGTTAAATTAAATTATGCGTATCTAATTTAATTTTTATTAAGCCTTAAGTGTTAAATTAAATTATGCATTTCTAAATTATTAACAATCTATTTAGAAGTGAATATAAATTAATATATATTAATTGAAATGAATATAAATTCAAATCAAATTATATGTATAATTTACACATACGAATATATATTTTGATTTTTTTTTAACTATAACAATGTTAATAAATTTACAGGATTTGAACTTTCAAGAGGCTTCATTGACTGTCTCAACGAAGATCGGTTACGTAAACACTATTCGTGAAAAGTTAAATAGAAATAGACTAGCATTGTTTTCACAGACTTGTTTTGGTAGGTGGTTATCGCTTACAGATGATTCTGTTGACCCGGCACTTGTCCATATTTTTTTACAACTAGAGATATTCCCGAAAATCCCGACCATGAAACTTGTTATTTTAAGGTCGGGAGTAGTTCACCTACACTTCGTTTTGGGCCGGAGGAGTTCTGTCTTATAACGGGACTTCGTTTCGGAGCCGAACCGGTGCTTCCCGAAGTTGTAGGGGATAACACTTTCCTTCCTAGAGTATTTGGAACCAGGAGGGTGAAAATTCAAGATGTAGATGCCATGGTTCTATCGTTAGGGGGACCTAATGATCATCTTACAGACGAGGACGCTGTCCGAGTTTGTCTTCTAGCCTTGGTTGAACTATTTTTTATTGGTTGGAAGAAAAGTTTACCTGTTAAGGCGATCTTCATACGGGCCATCGAGAATCTGAATACATGGAACACTTTTCCGTGGGGATCTTATATTTGGAGTATCACGTACGGACAAATGCACCGTGCGATTGAAAAAAGGAAATCCGATGGGAAAAAGATGACACTCCACGGGTTTTTGTTCGCTTTCAAGGTTAGTAAAATTAAATCGATATATTATCCTCGAACTATTGTGACGTTTGCTAACTTATGGTCGTTATTTTATTGTGATACCCAGATTTGGATTGTCGAGACTATCCCTGCATGTACTGCTTATTTTAAATATATGGACAGATTACCCAGGGCAGTCAGTTACGACAAACCTCAAAGGATTCTTAGACAGAATATATTAGATATTATTGCTGTGGTAAGTTGACATTTATATCTACATACATTATTGAATATTTTTATGTAAAAAAACAAGCAAACATTTTAATACTTAAACGTTTGAACATATAGGTGAACAGTGGTGCTGGGACTATGCCAGAGGCTAGGCTCAAACCTTCCGTCGAAGAAAGGCGATCGGAATGGTATAGACAGAGCATGCGATATATTAGACGCATGCGTCGAGGCGGCGAGGAGGTAGACGATAGCGAATTGGATAGCTTCGATGATGCACCCGTAACACACTCTGTAGATCATAACCAAGGTTGGGGTGCGTCGGGTAGCCAATCTGACCAAGGGTGGGGGGCAACTAACCAAGGTTGGGGTGCGTCGGGTAGCCAATCTGACCAAGGGTGGGGGGCAACTAACCAAGGTTGGGGTGCGTCGGGTAATGAATATGGGCAAGGGTGGGGGCCGTCGGTTAACCAATCCGATAACCAAGGGTGTGGGGCGTCGGGTAGCCAATCTAACCAAGGGTGGGCGGCCGCACAACCAATATGGGATAATCGGTGGACCCATTTCACGGATTGGAGGGACAATATGCTACCGCAATTCGTAGACAACAGAATTGCGCATTATCACCAGCAACATCAATGTTGGCCACCCGTTGAACAACCACAACAACAACAACAACAACAACAACAACAACAACCACAACAACAACAACAACAACAACAACCAGGATGGTTTGAAAATCAATGGAATACAATCGGAGAAACAAATTTGGATGACATTTTAATGCTCTCGCCTCCCCACCACCGGTAATATATATATATATATATATTACATATATAATAAGTTAAATATTGATATCTTTGTTTTATATGTATCCTTTATTTTTTTATGAAGGTGATAAATCAGGGATTTATGGAGAGCACCCACGATGGCGCCAGCACTTCCACCCCCGATCAAGAAGAACAACAGTTACGGAGGGGGGATCGTATTCGAGGTGGGGGGCCATATGATCAGTCTCCATGGACGGATCTCCCGGATACTACTCCCGGTCCTTTACGTCACCAACGTAGGCAGTAGTCAGCCTTGCATGGCGTTTTCATATGTAGTATAAGTAGTAACTACATTTTAGTATGTTAAAGTATGTTATTTTCTAAACTCTTGTATGTAACAATATTATGAAGCAATTTAAATTATTTCCGATTAGATTTGTGTCTCATATTTTTCGATTCAAATTTACGTATCTTATTTAATTATATGTATATTTGAAATATCGGTTGGAACATAACGATTTCATTGATGTAAAGCAACATAACATAGTTAAAAAGAGGGTTTAGGGTTATATGGATATTTGACACTAACATAATTATATGGATATTTGACACTAACCTAATTTCATAAATTATATGGATATTTGACACTAACTTAATTAGGGTTTAAAATTAGGGTTCCAATTACCATGTTTAAAAAAGAGGGTTTAAATTAGGGTTTCATATAATAAAATGTTTATATATATCGTAACCCTAATTAGGGTTTCATGACACTAACATTATATATTTTTAAAAATAATATTAAAATTATATGTTTCTATATATCCTAACCCTAATTACGTATCTTATTTAATTATATGGATATTTGAAATATCGGTTGGAACATAACGATTTCATTGATTGAAAGCAACATAACATAGTTGAGAACAAGCCCTAAAATAACAACATAACATAGACCCCTTTTTGGCTAGAGTTACAGACACGGTTTAAAAGTTAAGATCAATGTTTGCATCAACATTTAAATCAAAAGTTTCATGTCTATAACTTTGTTGGGTGTTGAGATTCTCCTGCATGCCAGACGCTTGTTCCCTTCGCACCTGTGATGGTATATTGGCTGTACAGAGGTTGCGGGTATGACCGTACTCTTGACAACGACTACATCTGGGAGTTGTGCGATCCTCCCCAACCGAAGGGATACGGTTATGGTCGCCCCATCTACCGGACCCTTTGGTTTGATGAGAGGGGGTTTTACTGTCATAAGTCGGTAATCCGATGGAACAACCCACGTTTCAGGCGGGCCAGCCGGTTGTATGACCTCGGCGTACGTTGACTGAAGTTTAATTGTCTTGAAGTACTCCTCTGCAAGATGGTTGCAATCTGGTAGCCTAACATAGTTCGCAACGGCGATTCCATGACTACAAGGTAAACCAGATAGTTGCCATTTCATGCATTCACACTTAGAGTTATAGAAGTCAACAGTTGGATTTCTCTTCAAGTCTATTACTTCAAATCGACCGTACCCAATTTCACGCACGGTCCAGTTTGCCGACTTTATCTTCCTCCTTTTGACAATTTGCTCCGGTATCTTTGCAAGAACACCATTCCATTTCGCTGTCATTAAAACAAACATTTTGTGTTACTAAAAAAGGTATATAAAGATAAATTACAAAAAGACCCACCATTCCATTTTTACCTGCAACTTTCCGACGTTCCGAGAACCACTCCTGCTGAGATTCGCGAAAGTAATCAAAAAGACCGACGATGGGTAGCTTTCGAGCAAATCGGGACATTGCGTTAACCGACTCGGCATGGTTTGAGGTCAATATGTTGTAACGTTTTCCTGGAAAATATGCGTTCGACCACTTATCCGGCCCAAGCTCGTCCAAAACAGATGCCCCATCTGGTATAGCGGCCCGTAGACACAACATTCTTCTCTCGAAAGTCTCAGCTGTGTACGCTCTACAGGTCTTCCAAAACATCTCTTTTGATGCTTCACCCTTTTGTCCCTGGCTTTTACGTTCATCATTAGATGGCGACAACACAGGGCATGGTGGGATGTCGGGAACACTGTTTCGATGGCGTATTTTATTGACGCAGCCCTATCGGATATAAAAACCAACCCTTCAATATCCCCAACACATTCCTTAAACATAGACAGAAACCAGGTCCACGTCTCGTTGTTCTCAGACCTACCAACTCCGAAACTGATAGGAACACATCGGTTGTTTGCGTCCATACCAACGGCTAGGAACATGGTGCCCAAGTAACGCCCTTTCAAGTGAGCACCGTCTATCACAACGACAGGACGCAAATTCATCTGGAACGTGCGAATCTACATAATTACAAGTATAATTAGAATATGAGAAATAGTTTTAAAGTGCATATTATATAAACATTTAGTGTACGTACCGAAGTTCCAAATGCAGCAAAACACATCGTAAAGCGCCTTTCACTATCTGTCCTTATCCGGGTTATGGTACCAGGATTATGGAGCTCCAGGTTATAGAAGTAACCTGGTAGTCGGGTAAATGATTCTGCAGGGGAACCATTTATCATACACAGTGCAGCAGCCTTCGCACGCCACGCTTGCCAGTACGAAATATTTACTTTCAGATTTCGTTTAATGTCGGTCACAATATATCTTTCCCACGTAGTGTCCTGCTACTATCCCGCAACTGAGGTACAATTATGTGACCCAACACTCTTCTATTGGCTTGGCGATGACTGGAATGCAGCTGCGTCCTTGAACACGTGTGATTGTCGTTGATCTTTCGTACCACGAACATACCAGTAGATCCGACACTCGCCGCCGTCATACGCCATTGGCAGTGAGTGTCGTATATACAAATAGCCTCGTATCTAGTTTTTGAAGATCTCTTCACTTTAAACTGAAAACTCTCCTCAATAAACTTTAAGCTGAGCGCGAGGATCATTTCTTGTTTGGTTTGAAAAACATCTGCCTCACTGATTGCTCGACTTCGAGCATACGAAACGTGTTCTTCCTCCATGATTGGCTCCTCGTCGACGTCTGGAAGGAGTGGCGGCCGAGCGAAATAATCATTTCTTCCTGCATATGATGTAATTGGAGGACTTTCCGGTTGAGTTTCCGGTTGAGTTTCCGGTACTACCTCTTCGTCGGAATCAACCCCAGGTAGATGCAAAACATGATTTTCATCAACCTCCGCATCATAATCATTTTCTTCAAAACAATATGCATCATCGTCTTCTTCTGATTCTTCTTCTTCATCACCATCTTCTTCATCTTCTGCCCCTTCGTCTTCTATCTCCGGAACACCAGCAGATGTACTACCCTGGTTTTGCTGGACAACAGGATAGTGGACAGACACAAAAATTGTTGCCGGTCTATTTACACTAGCAGCAAACGCTAAGTAACTATAAACCGTTTAATCAGAATTTAACTTGAAAACTTGCCCATTATACAAGTAACTAAGCTTTGTGATGCCGTAAGAAGGGTCTATACCACATTTACTTTGAACACAACTAAGCAACACAGAGTGTTGAATCGTCGGTAGCACCTTCACTCGATGTCCGGGTTCATTAGAATTATACACCCACTTTTCATTATTTTGCTCCCACCACCCTCCAAAACGAATCAGTAATTTAACTAATGTATCACTCATCTTAATGTCTCTCAGATTTGAATGAAACATACTTGATATGTATGCTCTTATATAATGTTTACCAACTATGTATGTATCAAGAAGTCAAAAAGTTGGTGACTTCGTGACTTCTTGACTTCGTGACTTCGTGACTTCTTGACTTCGTGACTTCTTGACTTCGTGACTTCGTGACTTCTTGACTTCTTGACTTCGTGACTTCTTGACTTCTTGACTTCTTGACTTCGTGCTATCTCAATTAGGGTTTTTTTAATTTAGGGTTTATATTTGGTATTATTTTTTTAATTAGGCTCTAAATATAATTAGGGTTTCATATAATTATATGTTTGTATATACACTAACCCTAATTAGGGTTTTAATGACACTAACCATATATATTTTTTATTAACTAATACGTAAACTATATGTTTCTATATATCGTAACCCTAATTAGGGTTGTTTTTTAATATTAGGGTTTTAATATATAGACTAACCCTAATTAGGGCTTTTTTTAATATTAGGGTTTTAATAAATAGACTAACCCTAATTAGGGTTTTTTAAAGTTAGGGTTTTAATATATACACTAACCCTAATTAGGGTTTTTTAAAATTAGGGTTTCAATATATACACTAACCCTAATAGGGTTTTAATGACACTAACCCTATATATTTTTTATTAACTAATACGTAAACTATATGTTTCTATATATCGTAACCCTAATTAGGGTTTTTTTTAATATTAGGGTTTTAATTTATAGACTAACCCTAATTAGGGTTTTTTAGCTAGTTAGGGTTTTAATATATACACTAACCCTAATTAGGGTTTTTTTTATATTAGGGTTTTAATATATATCGTAACCCTAATTAGGGTTTTTTTTAATATTAGGGTTTCAATATATACACTAACCCTAATTAGGGTTTTAATGACACTAACCCTATATATTTTTTATTAACTAATACGTAAACTATATGTTTCTATATATCGTAACCCTAATTAGGGTTTTTTTTAATATTAGGGTTTTAATATATATCGTAACCCTAATTAGGGTTTTTTTTAATATTAGGGTTTCAATATATACACTAACCCTAATTAGGGTTTTAATGACACTAACCCTATATATTTTTTATTAACCAATACGTAAACTATATGTTTCTATATATCGTAACCCTAATTAGGGTTTTTTTTAATATTAGGGTTTTAATATATAGACTAACCCTAATTAGGGTTTTTTAGCTAGTTAGGGTTTTAATATATCGTAACCCTAATTAGGGTTTTTTTAATATTAGGGTTTTAATATATATTGTAACCCTAATTAGGGTTTTTTTAATATTAGGGTTTCAATATATACACTAACCCTAATTAGGGTTTTAATGACACTAACCCTAATATATTTTTTATTAACTAATACGTAAACTATATGTTTCTATATATCGTAACCCTAATTAGGGTTTTTTTTTAATATTAGGGTTTTAATTTATAGACTAACCCTAATTAGGGTTTTTTAGCTAGTTAGGGTTTTAATATATACACTAACCCTAATTAGGGTTTTTTTTAATATTAGGGTTTTAATATATATCGTAACCCTAATAGGGTTTTTTTTAATATTAGGGTTTCAATATATACACTAACCCTAATTAGGGTTTTAATGACACTAACCCTATATATTTTTTATTAACTAATACGTAAACTATATGTTTCTATATATCGTAACCCTAATTAGAGTTTTTTTTAATATTAGGGTTTTAATATATATCGTAACCCTAATTAGGGTTTTTTTTAATATTAGGGTTTCAATATATACACTAACCCTAATTAGGGTTTTAATGACACTAACCCTATATATTTTTTATTAACTAATACGTAAACTATATGTTTCTATATATCGTAACCCTAATTAGGGTTTTTTTTTTAATATTAGGGTTTTAATATATATCGTAACACTAATTAGGGTTTTTTTTAATATTAGGGTTTCAATATATACACTAACCCTAATTAGGGTTTTAATGACACTAACCCTATATATTTTTTATTAACTAATACGTAAACTATGTTTCTATATATCGTAACCCTAATTAGGGTTTTGTTTAATATTAGGGTTTTAATATATAGACTAACCCTAATTAGGGTTTTTTAGCTAGTTAGGGTTTTAATATATCGTAACCCTAATTAGGGTTTTTTTTAATATTAGGGTTTTAATATATATCGTAACCCTAATTAGGGTTTTTTTAATATTAGGGTTTCAATATATACACTAACCCTAATTAGGGTTTTAATGACACTAACCCTATATATTTTTTATTAACTAATACGTAAACTATATGTTTCTATATATCGTAACCCTAATTAGGGTTTTTTTTTAATATTAGGGTTTTAATATATATCGTAACCCTAATTAGGGTTTTTTTTAATATTAGGGTTTCAATATATACACTAACCCTAATTAGGGTTTTAATGACACTAACCCTATATATTTTTTATTAACTAATACGTAAACTATATGTTTCTATATATCGTAACCCTAATTAGGGTTTTTTTTAATATTAGGGTTTTAATATATAGACTAACCCTAATTAGGGTTTTTTAGCTAGTTAGGGTTTTAATATATACACTAACCCTAATTAGGGTTTTTTTTTTAATATTAGGGTTTTAATATATATCGTAACCCTAATTAGGGTTTTTTTTAATATTAGGGTTTCAATATATACACTAACCCTAATTAGGGTTTTAATAACACTAACCCTATATATTTTTTATTAACTAATACGTAAACTATATGTTTTTATATATCGTAACCCTAATTAGGGTTTTTTTTTAATATTAGGGTTTTAATATATAGACTAACCCTAATTAGGGTTTTTTAGCTAGTTAGGGTTTAATATATACACTAACCCTAATTAGGGTTTTTTTTAAAATTAGGGTTTCAATATATACACTAACCCTAATTAGGGTTTTAATGACACTAACCCTATATATTTTTTATTAACTAATACGTAAATAATATGTTTCTATATATCGTAACCCTAATTAGGGTTTTTTTAATATTAGGGTTTTAATATATAGACTAACCCTAATTAGGGTTTTTTAGCTAGTTAGGGTTTTAATATATACACTAACCCTAATTAGGGTTTTTTTTAATATTAGGGTTTCAATATATACACTAACCCTAATTAGGGTTTTAATGACACTAACCCTATATATTTTTTTATTAACTAATACGTAAATAATATGTTTCTATATATCGTAACCCTAATTAGGGTTTTTTAATATTAGGGTTCTATATGTAAATAATATGTTTCTCTTCACCCCCATTTTATAGTGAGTTCTGGGACCTGTACTCGACTTCGTGACCTGTACTCGACTTCGTGACCTGTACTCTACTTCGTGACCTGTACTCTACTTCGTGACCTGTACTTGATTTAAGTGATGACTTTGTGATCGTCCCTCTTATTTAAATGGGTTGCCTTTTGGGAGTCTATACATTTTCAATGGCTTCTTCTTCCAACATACCGACGCCATCTGACGAGGAACCCCCCTATGTGAAATGGCCAGAGGTGATAACTGAAGAGATTAAAGATGAGCTAAAGAGGGCCAATGGGCGTATGAAAGATTGCGGCATAAGAATGATCGACCTTTCTAATAAACAAGCGGTGTTTCAAAATAGGATTGACGAGGCTAGGGTATGGATCCACAATGCAAATGAACAGATCATGAAGAAGGAAAAGTGGGTCGCTGATACAAAGCGAAAAATCGAGAAAAAGGAGAAAAAGATATGGGATGATGGAGTCGAAAAATGGAATCTCATTAAAAAACAAGAAGATCTTATGGAGAGCGTTGAACATGTTTCAGAATTTATAGAAGAAGCTAGAAAACGATATCCCCAGTACCTTAAAGACGAAGGTTATTGAGATAGATGAACGTTCCATTAATTTTCCGTATAAGTTATGCATCTAGTTTTCTGTATTTGTTTATGGATGTTTGAAATATATGTTATTCTAGTTTTCTGTAATAATTCATATTGTACCTCCTTTGGATGTAATGTAATGTCGTACATTTTTCACGTGATTGAAAAAGCCTTTCAGATAGTTCACGTGATCCTTTCAGCCTTTTACAGACGTTTCAGCCTTTTACAGACGTTTCAGCCTGTAAAAAGCAAGTAGTAATTGTGGTTGAGTAGCTACAACTGGTTATAAATAGGAGGTAAGTCATTAACCAATACATCACAACTCTCATAAACTTGTTTCATAATTTTTAGTTTACTTTCATTTCATCTTTAGACTTCCAACTGCAACTGAAATGACTTCTTCTTCTACAAACCCCGTATACTTCACTGTTAAAAATGACAAACACATAAGTGACAATGGTGTTTTGGTAAGCATTTCTGAATCTTCATTCTTCTAAATCTTGCATGTTTTATTTACAATGTTGAACATTTGTTTTTCGGATAAAAATATTACAGATCATCCCCGCTCCATTTGTGACCATGTGGAACTTAACGACACATTGTGACATACTGATCCGGAATGGGAATGTGTGTTTCAATATGACGATGATGCCCATTGCTCCCGGACATGTTATCATCTCTGGCAAGTTAGGACAAATGTTGCGCGAGTACAAGCTCGACAAGGCCGACTGGTTGAAGCTGACACTCGTTCATGATCGACCAACTTTTGGGCCGTTAAAGAAGTTCGAACATATGTTTGACATCGAGGAGATGTGATATGTTGTTGATCAAGGGGTTGATGAACAAGCACTTTGTAGTTTCCTGTTGTAGTTGTTTGATCTAATAACTGTTATTTCTTTTAAATTACTGTATCAACAATGTTATCATGCTTTCAATGAAATCATCCCCCTTTTATGTCCCCTGTTAAGTGTAGTCACCTCCTAAATCGTCTCCATCATTTCTCCGATTGACGTGCCTCAACTACCCTATAAATATGGTGGCTCATGAAGTTAAACTTCACAACTTAAAATATCTTATACCTTTCCTCAAAACTTGTAATTTTCTTTGTTAATCACTTCAACTTAAAATGGCTGGAACTTCTCGTCCATCCTCTTCTACATACCCCCCTGTAGGTTCTCAGGTCATGCCCCAAAAAATTCGAGATACGATTTCGAAGACTGAAGTGGCCATTCAGGGTGCAAATCAAGAATTGCAAACTAAGCATCAAGAACTGAAAACCTTAGAGGTGTCCATCGCCGAAAGGAAAAAAACTATACGAGAGTTGAATAAAGAAAATCGAGCAGATGAAGCAAAGGCAGAAGAGATCAGAGTTTTTATCCCGGACATTGAGGAATTCATCTTTGATAGAGGTCGGTTTATTGAGGAGTTGAAAGAGATCTATCCAGAAGATAACTAGGGTAGGTTGTTTTAACCTCTAATGGTTAGTGTAGATGCACTGTATCTGTTGTTGTTTCCCTAAAATGTGCATCTCAACTATGTTATCATGCTTTCAATGAAATCCTTTATCTTTAATGTTGAAATCCTTTGTCATTTATTTAAGTTTTATGTTGTGGATTGAGCGGCATCCATTACATTTCAGACAAATCGGTATAAATAGGGGGTTTCCCATAAACCGGTATTTGGGATCTTAGTTAGATGTTTTTAACTTTCATGTCTTAAAATTTCATGTCTTTAACTTTTATGTCTTTACTTATGTGATCAGCACAATAATGTAGTATGGTTTCATGACACTAACACTATATATTTTTAATTACGATTTAAAAAAGAGGATTTAAAATTAGGGTTTTAATGACACTAACCCTATATTTTTTTAACATATGTAATTATATGTTCCTATATACACTAACCCTAATTACTTTTATATTAATTAGGATTTAAATAAAAACTAAATGTTCCTATTTTCGTATAATTTTATAACAATAATAAAAATAATACTAATAATTATTAAACTTAGTTTTTTGATTAAAGTTACATGATATAATTGCAACCACACATTTAAACGAGGAAATTCTGAAATAACAACTAATAAAATAAATATTGATAACTAACGAACTCTAAAGTCATACATTAAATATTGAAGTCATACATTAAATAATATGAACTCATACATTAAATAATTTGAACTAATACATTAACTAATTTTCTATCTGATGTCAAATAGTTGAGCGACTTCAAGTTTGTTGGTCCCAAGTAGGTGACCTTCAAGTAAGGATAGTGTTTGGGATTATAGAAGGGGGGTTGAATATAATCACACAATTTTCTCACTTTTAAATTCTTGTTTTATAAACAATATGAATTTACAGATTGTTGCGGAAATAGAAAAGACAATTAGTCTAAACTAAACAATCTAAGTTCTTTCACTATGCACTAAGTGAGAAGAGAATAAAGAAAGAAGATAGAGGGATAAAGAGAGAAAGGACTTGAGTATTTTAGGATGAAGAAGAAGTATGGAGAACATCTCTTCACGTCCTATTTATACTCCATGCATTAAATGCATGCAGACCTACTATTGTGACGTGTCACAATGTGAGTGGTCTGTTGTACTATTTACTATAAACAAATACTCTTTGCATGGTGTGCAAAAGAGGATGTTTGTAAACAGTTGCCTTATGGTCTGATAAGTACGGAGGGAACAGTAAAGTAACTGCCCTTATGTACTATTGTGTCAGAAAAGGCGAGTAATCCTTTTGTGCATTAGACTAAGACATTGTTCTAATCCTTCAGGATCAGGATACTGATCAGTGACTAGAGTCCTGAAACTGGGGACGTTCAGGGTCACGTGTATCCTGATGAATCTTCAGGATGTCATACGATAGTGAACAGACTGCTATCACTGAGTTCCGTCTTCAGATCACGAGCATTCTGTTCCTGTCATCAGCTATTTCTTCGACGTCGCTGATGGTTCTTTTTGTATGATCTTAATGTCTTCAGGAGGAGGTCTTCACTTCAGTGGACAGGATCAGTAGACTGCAGAACAGGCTCGTTAGTCTCCTGATCCTGATCCTGATCTATAAAGTTAAGTTACAGCATAAGTAACATGGAATAACACTGAACAGACTCAGTGATAATTCCTCAAGCTATAACAGAAGTAAAAACCTATTCACTAAGTAAAGATTCAGGATCATTATCATTTCATCAGGTCTTAGGAGAGCTGGATCAACAATCTCCCCCTAAATGATAATGATAAGACAACAGAGTAATTGTCTTTATCTAGAAAAGTTAGAAATAATTCTAAGTCTAGAACTAAACAGTAGGAAATAGAACTCATAAAGGTACATGTCCCATTTACTGTTTTGAGGGATCTTTTTCAGTACTATGATGGAATGAAGTACAATGCACTGAATTGCATTCTCATTAATCTCATTAAAATATTACAAGAGTAAGGAAAATACAATAGTACATGATAGAAGTACTGAAAGAAAAAATTACAAGACAACTAACTATCAGATTCTTCGCTAATGTATTCAGTCTTGACGCAAACAGGAACAGGAGTGTCGCTGAAGGCAAGTCTGTGATCAAGTATAGCTCTGACAGTGCGGATGATCTCTTTGTTGTCTGGATTTTTCTTATCTTGTTGTGCAGTGAAGAGAACTGTCAAAAGATGTTCATAGGGCGCTATGTGTAGCTCACTGAAGCGCTGAAAGCGTAGGATTGAGTTATTGCTAACACATATGCCATGAACGGGTTCTCTGATTACTTGTCCTTCAGATAGAGAGATTCCAGGAGGGAATGAAAGATCAAGCATCGAGAGGTCCAGAGGTTTAACAACCATTCTGGGAAGATAGGGAGTTGGTCTTCTTGTAGAGGTGCCTGCAGATCTTCGAACAGGCTGCTGAGATAGGAGTGGAGAGTGTTGGAGCAGGTCATCAGGTATTTCAGTTGTCCTTCTGATGCGAGCGATAAGTCCTTCAATGACTTCTTCTACTTCAGCCCGATAGTTCTTGTTGGCTTTGGGAAGCAGGGATCTGATTTCGTTCCACTCTGACAAGTTGTAGCGATCTAACTTGTCCAGAGTGTGCTCTACGTCCTTTACTCCAGAGCGTTTGACTGTGATCCAGGTTTTACCAGGATTACCTTTCTTGCCTCTTGAACGACGAAGATGGATACCTGAGATGGCAGCACCATGCTTTCGGAGGTGTAACCGATCTCTGCACCAGTCAAGCTCAGCATTCACTTCTCCAGTCTGTATCTCTGCATTTTTGTTGAAGACCTTCAGAACAGCCTTCTGTGCAAGGATAGGATCTGCACTTATTTCAGCATCTTCATCTACAAAATCCGATGCAAGCCTTCGAGCGGCTTGGGCAGAGAGGAAAGCTTCCTTCTGCTTCTTATTATGCTCTAGTTGAGCCTGTACAGCCTCGTTGTACTCCTCCTGCGAGAGATAGGCGAACTCAGAGTCACAAGAGGTACGAAGAGGGATTTTTACTCTTGTACTCTCGAGTCGCTCTATCACGGCGTCTAAGCGCCCATCCCTGTCAATGGCAAAGGAACTGTCAGGGTAGTTTTCACCTTCAGATCTAGGAGAGTTTGAGGGAGGTGATCTGGGTGAAGAAGCAGGGGTAGAGAAGTCATCAGAGATGAATTCATCATCTGATGAGAGGCATATGGTTTCAGGGGTGGCTCGGATTTCAGGGGTTCTGGATGAAGAGGTTTCCTGGTTGAAACGGGTTGTAGGACGGGTAGAAATGGTTTCTTGGTTAAGGGGTGTGATCCTGAAGGTCATTTTAGCTAATTCAGCTCTGGTCTGCTCATTGGGACTATTCTCCATTAGGCGAATAATGTCACCAGTGACAGAGCCAAAGTTGACATCGTGAGTTTCAGGATCGGTTTGGGTATTAGGTATTGGTTCAGGGTGATAGGTGAGTTCAGGAGTTGGTTCAGGAGAGGGTAGTTTGGGAGGTTGGTAGATAACCATTTGAAGGTTATTAGGAGGGAGTTTTCAGGTGAGGAGTCTAGGGTGATGGTTTCAGGGGTAGGTTTGGTTTTTAGAAGAGAAGATATAGGTTGATTATCAGAGGAAGAGGGAGATGATGGTAGTGGAGACATACCAGAGGCATCAGGGTTCTCCCCCTGAGGTTGTGCGAGCCCTGGAATGGGCGCAGAGGCAGCAGGGACCTTCTCGACGAAGATGTCATCGTCTACATCATCATCATCTTCATCATCATCATCGTCGTCTTCATTATTCCCCCCGTCTTCAGTGGTTCTCCAGTTTGTGGAGGGGGAATAGGCTGAGTGGTCTTGGGGCTGTCTCTCCCCCTCAGCAGGTGCCTGAACTAAGGCAGCTGTTGACACACTCCTTTGGAGGAGAGAGGCCATGTCGCTGAGGACTTTGCGCTGAATGAATGATGATGAGATCAGGGACTGCAAGACTTCCCTGTCCGCCGTGGTGAAGGATGGAGGCGGCGCAGGAGCAGAGGTGAGGGCGTTGACAGCAGAGGAGAGCCCTTGCACCTGCTCCTGGATGGCGCGAATGGCAGCTTCCTGAGCATCCAACCTCTGAACCACCGTTGATTGGAAGGTGGTGAGAGAGTTGGTGCTGTTGATGATCTCGGTGGAGAGCGCAGGGAACGCCGTGGCCTTCAGGTCATCAATAGATGCCTGAAGGTTGCTGGAGGAGGAGGCAACCTGAGAAACCTTGTCGTGGATGTTATCCAGACAAGGGATGGACAGGGTGACGGCCGTGGGCGGCGGAGTCGCGGCGATGGCGGCAGCAGTGGCACTGGCGGCGGCGGCTTCAGCAGCGGCTGCAGCAGCTTTGGCAGCAACAAGTTCCTGTTGTAGGGACTGGAGCCGTGCTGAATGCTCTTCCTCCTTCTGCTGGAGGGCAGTGCGGGCCTCATGCAGGTTCCTCTCAGCGGACTGCCTGCGTAGTTCAGCTGCGTTCAGCTGATGCTCGGCATCCGTGAGGATGAAGTCGTTGAAGGGGTCATCCTGATGAAGATGCCCTTCAGAACCTGCTCCTAAAGAACCTGTAGACAGAGTAGCTAAGTGAGCACTAGAAGACTCATTAGCTTTCATAGAAGAAGTAACAGTAATATATTGCTTAGAAATATTACCTGAGGCTTGGAGGGTATCAGGATGATTACCCACCAGATTCTCTGAGGGTTCGAGTTGAACCACCTCAGGTTCTTGTGTAACAGGGGCAGAAGTAGAAGTATCTGCAGTGGAAGAATGTTTAGACAAAGGGGATGGTTTATTAAAGAGCTGGGGCAGGGTAATGTAATATTTCTTACCAGCCGCCTGCGTCTTTTTCTTTTGCGCCCTAGCTTTGGCGCGTTTTGTAGGAGGTGGAGGAGTAGCAGAGGATGGTTGGGGGCGCTTCTGGAGCGCAGAAGTTGTGGTTGCAGCTGGGGAAGTCAGTATTGGGTTAGCTACTGACATAGCATGCATAGAAGTAGAAGAATGAGGTTTGGAAGAGATGATAGAAAACGTACCTGTGGTGGGAGAGGTGGCTTGTTCAGCATCCTGTTCCTGAACTTGTTCAGGAACGACCAGGACGTCGGAGAGAGGGACGTCGTCAGGATGGTAAGCAACCTGGTCCAGGAACCTAGGCCCGAGGGCGTAGTTGTTGGAGTTCCCGACCTTGGGGTAGTTTTCCCCCATGTGCAGCTCCAGTACGGCCGAGAAAAACCTGGTGAAGGCAACGTTGGCTACCCGATTCTTGCTTCGGACCTTCTTCACCATGTCGTCCCAGATGGAGCGAGCATAGTCGAACTCGCGATTCTTGATCGCAGAGTAGACCATTTGCTGAATGACCATCGGGAACTGCTCCGTGCTCCCAGTTTTGCCTGATAAGCACAGGCCAAACGTGTTCCATATATAATAGAACACGGCGTTTAGTCCTGACTTATGGACAGTGGCACCTGTCTTCGGTAGCAGGACGCCTTCCTTGTTCACAGGCCATCTGTAGCCTATGGCGTCCAGGAACTCGACGATCTCGTCAGCGGTGGGGACAGGAGGGAAGCGCTTCTTCTTGGGGAAGTTGAGCACGTTCCTGAGGGTTCCAAAACCAAAGGAAATTATGTTTTCCTTGATTTGGAACTTGATGACCTCGCGCAGGACACCTTTCGTGTTCTTCTCCTTGGCAACAGTGGCAGTGGACCACAGTTGTTGCAGCATGGGCTTGTTTGGCTTTGAGTCCAGAGTGAAAGCCGTCTTCAGCGGGCTGCGGAGAAGGAAGTCTTTTGCAGGAATCAGATATTCCTTGCCTTCAGGGATATCAAACAGACCAACAACGTTGTTCTGTTTGAATTGGACGTCATGTTGTGGAATGACGATTGGCAAGCTCTCAGTAGCCTGTAGAGGAGTGGCCTCAGAGGAGAGCTGGGCGTCCAGAGAAGTAGATGTAGTAGCAGCCATCCTGTCAAAAACATAAAAATAACATATATGGATGATTAAGAGTCCAAAATATGCATTTTTCTTCATTTTTCAATGAACACAAAGTATGTTCATAAAAATGGTGAAATCCTTTATACATAGAATAGATTAGATACCAAAATACACAAAAGGAATGTGTTTTGGTATTAAAAAGAACTTCTATTTTGATGAAAAGATATCAAAATAGGAGTTTATGACTGTTCTTAAAAGAAATAAGAAAAATCATTCTAAACAGTTTTAACAAAAATCTTAGAAGATTTTGGGAAAACTAAGATCAAACGAAGTGATCTTAGGGTTTTTGAAAAAACGTTTACCAAAATAAGTTGTTTTTAAGGAAGAACATCAACTTAGATTGTGGAAAGAACAAAGAACATAAAGAAACTTACGTTGATCTTGTTAAAGAAGTGGTAAGTGTGTGTTCTTGGTGTTCTTGAGAATGCAGATTCTTGCTTTTTCTTGCTTGAATGCTTAGAGAGTATTATGTGAGCGTAAAGAGTGAAAAGGATTACGAATGAGGTTTTTATACCTCGTGGTAGGAGAGAGAAAAAGGATGAGAGAGAAAAGAGCGGCTAAATTCAAACGTGATGATGAAAAAGAAGCTCGACGCGCGTTCACGCGCCTGACACACGTAGTGGGGAACAGGAAACGTCCCATTACGTGTCAGTGCAGATGAAAGGTTTGTTTTATTTGAAAAACTAAAAACCACCTTTTCAGGGGATGATTCCATTTTGGTGAAAGATATGGTTTATTGGAATCAGAGTACTTATCAGATAAGTACTGTTTTGGGAAAATCCTCTTATCACATTTAATGCGATAAGGTTTCAGTAGCAGAGGGAAGAAATACTTACCTGAGAATCATCAGTATTCGGATATTGAACAAAGATTTTGTAAGTACTGAATAGAGTTATCCTCTGAAGAAGAGTCATTCAGGAGTTGTTAAGAAAAGAGGTCCTGAGAAAATATTTTCATAAGGACTTTAACAACTGTTTGTCCTGAGAACTTCTATTCTTCAGGATTTAACATCCCAAGTTCACTGAGGAGCATATTAAAACGCGTCACATCCAGTGGTTTGGTAAATAGGTCAGCAAGCTGATATTCAGTAGGGACAAAATGGAGTTCAATATCACCATTCATCACATGATCCCTGATGAAGTGATATCTCACTTCAATGTGCTTTGTCTTAGAGTGTAAGACAGGATTGTTAGCAATGGCTATTGCTGAAGTGTTGTCACAGTAGATAGGAATTTTGGAGAGTTGTATGTCATAGTCCTGAAGTTGATTTCTCAGCCACAGGACCTGAGCACAACATATTCCTGCTGCAACATATTCAGCTTCAGCAGTTGATGTGGACACAGAGTTCTGCTTCTTGCTAGTCCAACTCACCAACTTGCCACCTAATAGGTGACAGCCACCAGTAGTGCTTTTCCTGTCGATTTTACAACCTGCAAAGTCACTATCAGAATAAGCTGTTAGATCGAACCCTGAGTCTTTGGAGTACCAAAGACCCATGTTAGGAGTTCCCTTCAGGTATCTGAAGATCCGCTTTACAGCGGTCAGATGGGATTCTTTGGGTTCAGCCTGATAACGAGCACAGAGACATGTAGAATACATGATATCAGGACGACTCGCTGTAAGATACAGCAGTGAGCCAATCATTCCTCTATAGAGAGTCACATCAACAGGTTTCCCTTTGGAATCCTTGTCAAGAGACAGAGGAGGAGCCATTGGAGTCTTCATCGGTGTACAGGATGTGAGATCAAATTTCTTTAGCATCTCATGTACGTATTTACCTTGATTGATGAAAATTCCCTTTTCAGATTGCTTGATCTGAAGTCCTAAAAAGAATGTTAGTTCGCCCATCATAGACATTTTATATTCAGATTTCATGAGCAACTCAAACTTTTCGCAGAGTTTGGGATTGGTGGATCCAAAGATAATGTCATCGACATATATCTGGACAAGAAGGATATGCTTAGGATATTTCTTCAGAAATAAAGTGCTATCAATCTTTCCACGAACAAAACCTTTAGAGAGAAGAAAGGTTGAGAGGGTATCATACCAGGCACGAGGAGCCTGTTTTAACCCATAGAGAGCCTTGTTTAACTTGTAGACGTGATCAGGGAACTTAGGATCTACAAAGCCAGGAGGCTGAGCCACATAGACCTCTTCATTAAGTTTTCCATTCAGAAAGGCATTTTTAATGTCCATCTGATAAACTTTGAAGTTCATATGTGCTGCAAAAGCTAGGAAGAGTCGAATTGCTTCGAGCCTAGCAACAGGAGCAAAAGTTTCATCGTAATCAATGCCCTCTTCCTGCCTGTATCCCTGAGCCACAAGGCGAGCCTTGTTTCGAATGATTGTACCAATCTCATCAAGTTTATTTCGAAAAATCCACTTGGAACCAATGATTGTACGTTTTCGAGGCCTAGGGACGAGAAGCCAGACATTGTTTCTGATGAACTCTGCTAGCTCTTCCTGCATGGCTGAGACCCAGGCAGGATCACGCAAAGCATCATCTATTTCTTTAGGTTCATTTTCAGAGATAAAATTTACATAAAGACAGACGTTACCAGCCTGACGTCTGGTTTTCACACCAGAAGAAGGGTTTCCAAGAACTTGATCAATGGGATGATCTTTGGTCCATCGGAGAGCAGGTGGTTGATACACCTGTCCTGAAGTAGATGCTTCATTGGATGATGGATCAGGAAGAAGATTGGTAGGAATGGGTTCACTAACAGTGGTTTGAGAGAAGTCTTCACTGTTAGTGGGTTGATCAGGTTTAGGAGGTGTGATTTGAGAGATAGGGGTGGCGTTTATGAGAGGTGGAGTGGTTATATCAGTGGGTGGAATAGGATTATCTTCAAAACCATCAGGAAGATAAACCTACACGCTGATATGTTCATACGTAGGACACAGAAAGATATCGACCCTTGTTATGCTAATCGGGTTTTAGGAGAAGGGTTTTGTATCTCATGTGCACTACTAGAAACTGCAATATAAGTTTATTGGCCCCCAAAAGCCATTAAGGTAAGTTTTATTATTTTGTAATTTAATGAGATGCACATATGTATGTAGCCATACAAAAATTGTTTGTTGGATTCCTTTCATTCCAATAGTTATAAAAATGTCTTTACTCTTTAGAATAACATTCATCAGAGCATCTTCAGTCATGAACATGACTCTGTTACACCAAAGTTTTATAATGTTCGTTTATATACGTTCTGTAAACCTACTAGCCTTATCTTGAAACAGCCGATAACCAAAATTCTATTTATTCTATATTACTTAATTCAATTTGGTTCCACCATTTTGATGAAGAACCAGTTCATGTATATTACAATATTAACATTTCCTCTTCCTCATTGGTATGTACCGCTTCCTCTCAATGGTGTAAGAAAGAAATTATGAACATGTCCACTACGTTTAAAGAACCTCTCGTAGGAGATGTGTATTCATTATGAATGGTTGGTTCTAACCGTTCTTATAATACATAAAGTTTTATATGAAAAGGGTATACTATGTTGGTTTGAAGTTAAAACATAAATGCCTATTTTTCCTTACTTCGTAAAATCAAACAAAATTTTGGCTCTTAATAATGCATAAAGTTTTATATGAAAACGGTATGCTATGTTGGTTTGAAGTTAAAACATAAGTGCTTATTTTTCCTTATTTTGTAAAATCAAATAAAATTTTGGTTGAACAAATAGTCTAAGATTCCGAGGGAATTTGGCCATTTTAACCCTTTCTCTCACCTAATTGACAAGTCTAGCCATCTCTCTCCTCATTTTGCAAAAATGTCACTCCATTTCGTGATTCCCATTTCGTGACCACGCGATGGACCAGATTTGCAAAAAAATTTGTTGAAGTCACGAAGTCAGCAATGTGGTCAATACGTGACTACGCGACCGCCACGTGTCAGGATACTAGTCGACCAAAAACAAAATCGCGAACTCAGCCATCACGCGACTACGTGACCTCGTGACCACGTGACCAAGGGTTAAAGTACAAGTCGCGATGTTGCCGAGTTCGTGACCACGTGACCAAGGGTTAAAGTACAAGTCGCGAAGTCGCGAAGTTGCTGATTACGTGACCTCGTGACCAAGGGCAAAAAAGTCAGCCCGTGACCTTCTGACATGTCGCGAAGTCACGAGGTTATCGATCTCGTGATTTTTTCAAATCTGCCTCTTTCTTTGCATGCATGAATAGTATCACCCGTGAGTTTTTTTAAATTTTCAAAATTAATAGATGTTTATATGTTGTACACGTGTCGATGTGGGATTGGGCTAAATAGTATCACATGGATTGTGTTTGTTAATGGATTGTGTTTGTTAATGGGGTTGTGTTTCTTTAGAGGAAGCAATATAAATATAAGAGGGGACCATTTGAAGAATGTGTTAGTTTATTTGGAAGATTAAAAAAAGGAGAGGGGAGCATAGTTGTATTTGTTTATTTGAAAGATTAAAAAACGAGAGGGAAGCATAGTTGTATTTGTTTATTTGGAAGATTAAAAAACGAGAGGGGACCGGATTTGAAGAAGGTGTTTCCTTGGGTTTGTTTATTTGGAAGATTAAAAAACGAGAGGGGACCATTTGAAGAAGGTGTTACGAGGATTAATAGTCATCAATGGTAAGTTAATGTTTCGTATATGTATGTTTATCTAGTGAATGTTTATGTATGTTTCGTTTATGTATGTTTATCTAGTGAATGTTTATGTATGTTTCGTTTATGTATGTTTATCTACTGAATGTTTATGTATGTTTCGTTTATCTATTTATATACATTTTATGTATTAAACATAAATTTTCAACTTACCATTTCAAATCTTCTTATAAAGTTGGTTTATATTTATTATGGTCTTTTTTCTTTTAAAATATTCAATGTTTCTCACCTACTAAAATTAATAAAGTAGGGAACAATTTTGTATTTGATGCCAATTTTGATAATAAGTTGTTAGTAAAATTAGATACTCATTTCAATTTTTAAAAAGTTAGACACAAGTTTTATAACGTTTTATAAAGTAGAAAGACTAAAATTAAAAGGATTGAAACTAGAAGGGGTAAAACGTAATTATTTTCACTATAAATAGAATACCTTTCATCCTTCAATTCCACACAAGTTTTCAACTATACATCTTATTATTTTTCCAATTCTTATACCACTAAGAATGGCTTCCTCTTCAAACCCAAACCCGTCTGAAACTATGCCCGAGAAATTGAAACAATCTATCATTGAAGCTGAAAAAGAGATCAAACTTTTGACGGAGAGGGGCCAACATTGGATGGGTTGTAAGGAATTTAACCAAGAAGAAATTGAAAAAAAGAAGAGAGCTATAAAAAAGTTACAAAAAGAAATTGGAGACCTTCAAATACATAATCAAAAAACAGATCAAATGTATGAAGGTCTTAAGTTGGAGATCATGGAAAAAAAAATTGGGTTCAGAAATGCAAATTTCTTTACCCAAACTAGATAAATTAGGATCCTATGTTAGTTTATTTTATGTATGTTTTATTGTATTTTATGCATGTTTTATTGTATTTTATCTATGTTTTGTTTATGTAGTCAATGTTGTAATTTATGTTAAGTTTAATTTATGTTAACTTTGTACCATACGTTTCTAATTTATGTTTTATTAAGCCTTACGTGTTAAACTAAATTATGCGTTTCTAATTTATGTTTTATTAAGCCTTAAGTGTCCTCACATGTTTAATCGAAATTATGCGTTGTAATAGCCCTTAATTATATAAGTGTTAAATTAAATTATGCGTATAAAAATTCTATATCTATAAAAATTAATAAGTAGGTATTCACAATTGTAAAGGTAAAAAAATAAGAAGTTGTACAAGTAAATATATATATATATATATATATATAAATTGAATATGAAATAAACATGTGTCCTCACATGTTTAAATCGAAATTATGCGTTGTAATAGCCCTTAATTATATAAGTGTTAAATTAAATTATGCGTATAAAAATTCTATATCTATAAAAATTAATAAGTAGGTATTCACAATTGTAAAGGTAAAAAAATAAGAAGTTGTACAAGTAAATATATATATATATATATAAATTGAATATGAAATAAACATGTGTCCTCACATGTTTAATCAAAATTATGCGTTGTAATAGCCCTTAATTATATAAGTGTTAAATTAAATTATGCGTATAAAAATTCTATATCTATAAAAATTAATAAGTAGGTATTCACAATTGTAAAGGTAAAAAAATAAGAAGTTGTACAAGTAAATATATATATATATATATATATTGAATATGAAATAAACATGTGTCCTCACATGTTTAATCAAAATTATGCGTTGTTAGTCAAATCGGGGGGCGTATTCACTACAAACACTCAAATGGGGTTTAAGGAGGTAGCCTATAAAATGGTAGCCGAATGAGAATGGTTTTTTAAATGCTATTGCGTTACTATTCTCACCGCCCCTTGTGTGGACTAGTGGAATTACCGAGTGGTTTGATGGGTCAACGTCACTAACTTAAAATTATTAACTATCTATTCACAATCCTAATTAGGGTATAAAACATTATGTTTCCAAGTAAATTTTTAACTAACATGTGTCCTCACATGTTTAATCGAAATTAATTTTTATAATACCACTTAATTTTTAACGGGAGTTTTAAATTTTTATAATACATGTTAAATTAAATTATGCGTATCTAATTTAATTTTTATTAAGCCTTAAGTGTTAAATTAAATTATGCATTTCTAAATTATTAACAATCTATTTAGAAGTGAATATAAATTAATATATATTAATTGAAATGAATATAAATTCAAATCAAATTATATGTATAATTTACACATACGAATATATATTTTGATGTTTTTTTTAACTATAACAATGTTAATAAATTTACAGGATTTGAACTTTCAAGAGGCTTCATTGACTGTCTCAACGAAGATCGGTTACGTAAACACTATTCGTGAAAAGTTAAATAGAAATAGACTAGCATTGTTTTCACAGACTTGTTTTGGTAGGTGGTTATCGCTTACAGATGATTCTGTTGACCCGGCACTTGTCCATATTTTTTTACAACTAGAGATATTCCCGGAAAATCCCGACCATGAAACTTGTTATTTTAAGGTCGGGAGTAGTTCACCTACACTTCGTTTTGGGCCGGAGGAGTTCTGTCTTATAACGGGACTTCGTTTCGGAGCCGAACCGGTGCTTCCCGAAGTTGTAGGGGATAACACTTTCCTTCCTAGAGTATTTGGAACCAGGAGGGTGAAAATTCAAGATGTAGATGCCATGGTTCTATCGTTAGGGGGACCTAATGATCATCTTACAGACGAGGACGCTGTCCGAGTTTGTCTTCTAGCCTTGGTTGAACTATTTTTTATTGGTTGGAAGAAAAGTTTACCTGTTAAGGCGATCTTCATACGGGCCATCGAGAATCTGAATACATGGAACACTTTTCCGTGGGGATCTTATATTTGGAGTATCACGTACGGACAAATGCACCGTGCGATTGAAAAAAGGAAATCCGATGGGAAAAAGATGACACTCCACGGGTTTTTGTTCGCTTTCAAGGTTAGTAAAATTAAATCGATATATTATCCTCGAACTATTGTGACGTTTGCTAACTTATGGTCGTTATTTTATTGTGATACCCAGATTTGGATTGTCGAGACTATCCCTGCATGTACTGCTTATTTTAAATATATGGACAGATTACCCAGGGCAGTCAGTTACGACAAACCTCAAAGGATTCTTAGACAGAATATATTAGATATTATTGCTGTGGTAAGTTGACATTTATATCTACATACATTATTGAATATTTTTATGTAAAAAAACAAGCAAACATTTTAATACTTAAACGTTTGAACATATAGGTGAACAGTGGTGCTGGGACTATGCAGAGGCTAGGCTCAAACCTTCCGTCGAAGAAAGGCGATCGGAATGGTATAGACAGAGCATGCGATATATTAGACGCATGCGTCGAGGCGGCGAGGAGGTAGACGATAGCGAATTGGATAGCTTCGATGATGCACCCGTAACACACTCTGTAGATCATAACCAAGGTTGGGGTGCGTCGGGTAGCCAATCTGACCAAGGGTGGGGGGCAACTAACCAAGGTTGGGGTGCGTCGGGTAGCCAATCTGACCAAGGGTGGGGGGGCAACTAACCAAGGTTGGGGTGCGTCGGGTAATGAATATGGGCAAGGGTGGGGGCCGTCGGTTAACCAATCCGATAACCAAGGGTGTGGGGCGTCGGGTAGCCAATCTAACCAAGGGTGGGCGGCCGCACAACCAATATGGGATAATCGGTGGACCCATTTCACGGATTGGAGGGACAATATGCTACCGCAATTCGTAGACAACAGAATTGCGCATTATCACCAGCAACATCAATGTTGGCCACCCGTTGAACAACCACAACAACAACAACAACAACAACAACAACAACAACAACCACAACAACAACAACAACAACAACAACCAGGATGGTTTGAAAATCAATGGAATACAATCGGAGAAACAAATTTGGATGACATTTTTAATGCTCTCGCCTCCCCACCACCGGTAATATATATATATATATATATATATATATATTACATATATAATAAGTTAAATATTGATATCTTTGTTTTATATGTATCCTTTATTTTTTTATGAAGGTGATAAATCAGGGATTTATGGAGAGCACCCACGATGGCGCCAGCACTTCCACCCCCGATCAAGAAGAACAACAGTTACGGAGGGGGGATCGTATTCGAGGTGGGGGGCCATATGATCAGTCTCCATGGACGGATCTCCCGGATACTACTCCCGGTCCTTTACGTCACCAACGTAGGCAGTAGTCAGCCTTGCATGGCGTTTTCATATGTAGTATAAGTAGTAACTACATTTTAGTATGTTAAAGTATGTTATTTTCTAAACTCTTGTATGTAACAATATTATGAAGCAATTTAAATTATTTCCGATTAGATTTGTGTCTCATATTTTTCGATTCAAATTTACGTATCTTATTTAATTATATGTATATTTGAAATATCGGTTGGAACATAACGATTTCATTGATGTAAAGCAACATAACATAGTTAAAAAGAGGGTTTAGGGTTATATGGATATTTGACACTAACATAATTATATGGATATTTGACACTAACCTAATTTCATAAATTATATGGATATTTGACACTAACTTAATTAGGGTTTAAAATTAGGGTTCCAATTACCATGTTTAAAAAAAGAGGGTTTAAATTAGGGTTTCATATAATAAAATGTTTATATATATCGTAACCCTAATTAGGGTTTCATGACACTAACATTATATATTTTTAAAAATAATATTAAAATTATATGTTTCTATATATCCTAACCCTAATTACGTATCTTATTTAATTATATGGATATTTGAAATATCGGTTGGAACATAACGATTTCATTGATTGAAAGCAACATAACATAGTTGAGAACAAGCCCTAAAATAACAACATAACATAGACCCCTTTTTGGCTAGAGTTACAGACACGGTTTAAAAGTTAAGATCAATGTTTGCATCAACATTTAAATCAAAAGTTTCATGTCTATAACTTTGTTGGGTGTTGAGATTCTCCTGCATGCCAGACGCTTGTTCCCTTCGCACCTGTGATGGTATATTGGCTGTACAGAGGTTGCGGGTATGACCGTACTCTTGACAACGACTACATCTGGGAGTTGTGCGATCCTCCCCAACCGAAGGGATACGGTTATGGTCGCCCCATCTACCGGGACCCTTTGGTTTGATGAGAGGGGGTTTTACTGTCATAAGTCGGTAATCCGATGGAACAACCCACGTTTCAGGCGGGCCAGCCGGTTGTATGACCTCGGCGTACGTTGACTGAAGTTTAATTGTCTTGAAGTACTCCTCTGCAAGATGGTTGCAATCTGGTAGCCTAACATAGTTCGCAACGGCGATTCCATGACTACAAGGTAAACCAGATAGTTGCCATTTCATGCATTCACACTTAGAGTTATAGAAGTCAACAGTTGGATTTCTCTTCAAGTCTATTACTTCAAATCGACCGTACCCAATTTCACGCACGGTCCAGTTTGCCGACTTTATCTTCCTCCTTTTGACAATTTGCTCCGGTATCTTTGCAAGAACACCATTCCATTTCGCTGTCATTAAAACAAACATTTTGTGTTACTAAAAAAGGTATATAAAGTTAAATTACAAAAAGACCCACCATTCCATTTTTACCTGCAACTTTCCGACGTTCCGAGAACCACTCCTGCTGAGATTCGCGAAAGTAATCAAAAAGACCGACGATGGGTAGCTTTCGAGCAAATCGGGACATTGCGTTAACCGACTCGGCATGGTTTGAGGTCAATATGTTGTAACGTTTTCCTGGAAAATATGCGTTCGACCACTTATCCGGCCCAAGCTCGTCCAAAACAGATGCCCCATCTGGTATAGCGGCCCGTAGACACAACATTCTTCTCTCGAAAGTCTCAGCTGTGTACGCTCTACAGGTCTTCCAAAACATCTTCTTTTGATGCTTCACCCTTTTGTCCCTGGCTTTTACGTTCATCATTAGATGGCGACAACACAGGGCATGGTGGGATGTCGGGAACACTGTTTCGATGGCGTATTTTATTGACGCAGCCCTATCGGATATAAAAACCAACCCTTCAATATCCCCAACACATTCCTTAAACATAGACAGAAACCAGGTCCACGTCTCGTTGTTCTCAGACCTACCAACTCCGAAACTGATAGGAACACATCGGTTGTTTGCGTCCATACCAACGGCTAGGAACATGGTGCCCAAGTAACGCCCTTTCAAGTGAGCACCGTCTATCACAACGACAGGACGCAAATTCCTCTGGAACGTGCGAATCTACATAATTACAAGTATAATTAGAATATGAGAAATAGTTTTAAAGTGCATATTATATAAACATTTAGTGTACGTACCGAAGTTCCAAATGCAGCAAAACACATCGTAAAGCGCCTTTCACTATCTGTCCTTATCCGGGTTATGGTACCAGGATTATGGAGCTCCAGGTTATAGAAGTAACCTGGTAGTCGGGTAAATGATTCTGCAGGGGAACCATTTATCATACACAGTGCAGCAGCCTTCGCACGCCACGCTTGCCAGTACGAAATATTTACTTTCAGATTTCGTTTAATGTCGGTCACAATATCTTTCCCACGTAGTGTCCTGCTACTATCCCGCAACTGAGGTACAATTATGTGACCCAACACTCTTCTATTGGCTTGGCGATGACTGGAATGCAGCTGCGTCCTTGAACACGTGTGATTGTCGTTGATCTTTCGTACCACGAACATACCAGTAGATCCGACACTCGCCGCCGTCATACGCCATTGGCAGTGAGTGTCGTATATACAAATAGCCTCGTATCTAGTTTTTGAAGATCTCTTCACTTTAAACTGAAAACTCTCCTCAATAAACTTTAAGCTGAGCGCGAGGATCATTTCTTGTTTGGTTTGAAAAACATCTGCCTCACTGATTGCTCGACTTCGAGCATACGAAACGTGTTCTTCCTCCATGATTGGCTCCTCGTCGACGTCTGGAAGGAGTGGCGGCCGAGCGAAATAATCATTTCTGCCTGCATATGATGTAATTGGAGGACTTTCCGGTTGAGTTTCCGGTTGAGTTTCCGGTACTACCTCTTCGTCGGAATCAACCCCAGGTAGATGCAAAACATGATTTTCATCAACCTCCGCATCATAATCATTTTCTTCAAAACAATATGCATCATCGTCTTCTTCTGATTCTTCTTCTTCATCACCATCTTCTTCATCTTCTGCCCCTTCGTCTTCTATCTCCGGAACACCAGCAGATGTACTACCCTGGTTTTGCTGGACAACAGGATAGTGGACAGACACAAAAATTGTTGCCGGTCTATTTACACTAGCAGCAAACGCTAAGTAACTATAAACCGTTTAATCAGAATTTAACTTGAAAACTTGCCCATTATACAAGTAACTAAGCTTTGTGATGCCGTAAGAAGGGTCTATACCACATTTACTTTGAACACAACTAAGCAACACAGAGTGTTGAATCGTCGGTAGCACCTTCACTCGATGTCCGGGTTCATTAGAATTATACACCCACTTTTCATTATTTTGCTCCCACCACCCTCCAAAACGAATCAGTAATTTAACTAATGTATCACTCATCTTAATGTCTCTCAGATTTGAATGAAACATACTTGATATGTATGCTCTTATATAATGTTTACCAACTATGTATGTATCAAGAAGTCAAAAAGTTGGTGACTTCGTGACTTCTTGACTTCGTGACTTCGTGACTTCTTGACTTCGTGACTTCTTGACTTCGTGACTTCGTGACTTCTTGACTTCTTGACTTCGTGACTTCTTGACTTCTTGACTTCTTGACTTCGTGCTATCTCAATTAGGGTTTTTTTGATTTAGGGTTTATATTTGGTATTATTTTTTTTAATTAGGCTCTAAATATAATTAGGGTTTCATATAATTATATGTTTGTATATACACTAACCCTAATTAGGGTTTTAATGACACTAACCATATATATTTTTTTATAATAATACTATAACTATATGTTTTTTAATATCGTAAATCCCTAATTAGGGTTTTTTTTAATATTAGGGTTTTAATAATAGACTAACCCTAATTAGGGCTTTTTTTAATATTAGGGTTTTAATAAATAGACTAACCCTAATTAGGGTTTTTTAAATTAGGGTTTTAATATATACACTAACCCTAATTAGGGTTTTTTAAAATTAGGTTTCAATATATACACACCTAATTAGGTTTTAATGAACTACCTATATTTTTACTAATACACTATATTTCATTATTTATTATTTTTAATATTAGGGTTTTAATTTATAGACTAACCCTAATTAGGGTTTTTTAGCTAGTTAGGGTTTTAATATATACACTAACCCTAATTAGGGTTTTTTTTATATTAGGGTTTTAATATATATCGTAACCCTAATTAGGGTTTTTTTTAATATTAGGGTTTCAATATATACACTAACCCTAATTAGGTTTTAATGACACTAACCCTATATATTTTTTATTAACTAATACGTAAACTATATGTTTCTATATATCGTAACCCTAATTAGGGTTTTTTTTAATATTAGGGTTTTAATATATATCGTAACCCTAATTAGGGTTTTTTTTAATATTAGGGTTTCAATATATACACTAACCCTAATTAGGGTTTTAATGACACTAACCCTATATATTTTTTATTAACCAATACGTAAACTATATGTTTCTATATATCGTAACCCTAATTAGGGTTTTTTTTAATATTAGGGTTTTAATATATAGACTAACCCTAATTAGGGTTTTTTAGCTAGTTAGGGTATTAATATATCGTAACCCTAATTAGGGTTTTTTTAATATTAGGGTTTTAATATATATTGTAACCCTAATTAGGGTTTTTTTAATATTAGGGTTTCAATATATACACTAACCCTAATTAGGGTTTTAATGACACTAACCCTATATATTTTTTATTAACTAATACGTAAACTATATGTTTCTATATATCGTAACCCTAATTAGGGTTTTTTTTTAATATTAGGGTTTTAATTTATAGACTAACCCTAATTAGGGTTTTTTAGCTAGTTAGGGTTTTAATATATACACTAACCCTAATTAGGGTTTTTTTTTAATATTAGGGTTTTAATATATATCGTAACCCTAATTAGGGTTTTTTTTAATATTAGGGTTTCAATATATACACTAACCCTAATTAGGGTTTTAATGACACTAACCCTATATATTTTTTATTAACTAATACGTAAACTATATGTTTCTATATATCGTAACCCTAATTAGAGTTTTTTTTAATATTAGGGTTTTAATATATATCGTAACCCTAATTAGGGTTTTTTTTTAATATTAGGGTTTCAATATATACACTAACCCTAATTAGGGTTTTAATGACACTAACCCTATATATTTTTTATTAACTAATACGTAAACTATATGTTTCTATATATCGTAACCCTAATTAGGGTTTTTTTTTAATATTAGGGTTTTAATATATATCGTAACCCTAATTAGGGTTTTTTTTAATATTAGGGTTTCAATATATACACTAACCCTAATTAGGGTTTTAATGACACTAACCCTATATATTTTTTATTAAATAATACGTAAACTATATGTTTCTATATATCGTAACCCTAATTAGGGTTTTGTTTAATATTAGGGTTTTAATATATAGACTAACCCTAATTAGGGTTTTTTTAGCTAGTTAGGGTTTTAATATATCGTAACCCTAATTAGGGTTTTTTTTAATATTAGGGTTTTAATATATATCGTAACCCTAATTAGGGTTTTTTTTAATATTAGGGTTTCAATATATACACTAACCCTAATTAGGGTTTTAATGACACTAACCCTATATATTTTTTATTAACTAATACGTAAACTATATGTTTCTATATATCGTAACCCTAATTAGGGTTTTTTTTAATATTAGGGTTTTAATATATAGACTAACCCTAATTAGGGTTTTTTAGCTAGTTAGGGTTTTAATATATACACTAACCCTAATTAGGGTTTTTTTTTTAATATTAGGGTTTTAATATATATCGTAACCCTAATTAGGGTTTTTTTTAATATTAGGGTTTCAATATATACACTAACCCTAATTAGGGTTTTAATAACACTAACCCTATATATTTTTTATTAACTAATACGTAAACTATATGTTTTTATATATCGTAACCCTAATTAGGGTTTTTTTTTAATATTAGGGTTTTAATATATAGACTAACCCTAATTAGGGTTTTTTAGCTAGTTAGGGTTTTAATATATACACTAACCCTAATTAGGGTTTTTTTTTAAAATTAGGGTTTCAATATATACACTAACCCTAAGTAGGGTTTTAATGACACTAACCCTATATATTTTTTATTAACTAATACGTAAATAATATGTTTCTATATATCGTAACCCTAATTAGGGTTTTTTTTAATATTAGGGTTTTAATATATAGACTAACCCTAATTAGGGTTTTTTAGCTAGTTAGGGTTTTAATATATACACTAACCCTAATTAGGGTTTTTTTTAATATTAGGGTTTCAATATATACACTAACCCTAATTAGGGTTTTAATGACACTAACCCTATATATTTTTTATTAACTAATACGTAAATAATATGTTTCTATATATCGTAACCCTAATTAGGGTTTTTTAATATTAGGGTTCTATATGTAAATAATATGTTTCTCTTCACCCCCATTTTATAGTCAGTTCTGGGACCTGTACTCGACTTCGTGACCTGTACTCGACTTCGTGACCTGTACTCTACTTCGTGACCTGTACTTGATTAAGTGATGACTTTGTGATCGTCCCTCTTATTTAAATGGGTTGCCTTTTGGGAGTCTATACATTTTCAATGGCTTCTTCTTCCAACATACCGACGCCATCTGACGAGGAACCCCCCTATGTGAAATGGCCAGAGGTGATAACTGAAGAGATTAAAGATGAGCTAAAGAGGGCCAATGGGCGTATGAAAGATTGCGGCATAAGAATGATCGACCTTTCTAATAAACAAGCGGTGTTTCAAAATAGGATTGACGAGGCTAGGGTATGGATCCACAATGCAAATGAACAGATCATGAAGAAGGAAAAGTGGGTCGCTGATACAAAGCGAAAAATCGAGAAAAAGGAGAAAAAGATATGGGATGATGGAGTCGAAAAATGGAATCTCATTAAAAAACAAGAAGATCTTATGGAGAGCGTTGAACATGTTTCAGAATTTATAGAAGAAGCTAGAAAACGATATCCCCAGTACCTTAAAGACGAAGGTTATTGAGATAGATGAACGTTCCATTAATTTTCCGTATAAGTTATGCATCTAGTTTTCTGTATTTGTTTATGGATGTTTGAAATATATGTTATTCTAGTTTTCTGTAATAATTCATATTGTACCTCCTTTGGATGTAATGTAATGTCGTACATTTTTCACGTGATTGAAAAAGCCTTTCAGATAGTTCACGTGATCCTTTCAGCCTTTTACAGACGTTTCAGCCTTTTACAGACGTTTCAGCCTGTAAAAAGCAAGTAGTAATTGTGGTTGAGTAGCTACAACTGGTTATAAATAGGAGGTAAGTCATTAACCAATACATCACAACTCTCATAAACTTGTTTCATAATTTTTAGTTTACTTTCATTTCATCTTTAGA
Organism: Centaurea solstitialis; assembly: GCA_030169165.1. Lineage (NCBI taxonomy): Eukaryota > Viridiplantae > Streptophyta > Magnoliopsida > Asterales > Asteraceae > Centaurea > Centaurea solstitialis. The sequence continues at coordinate 44,786,634 of CM058043.1, forward strand.
CTTCCAACTGCAACTGAAATGACTTCTTCTTCTACAAACCCCGTATACTTCACTGTTAAAAATGACAAACACATAAGTGACAATGGTGTTTTGGTAAGCATTTCTGAATCTTCATTCTTCTAAATCTTGCATGTTTTATTTACAATGTTGAACATTTGTTTTTCGGATAAAAATATTACAGATCATCCCCGCTCCATTTGTGACCATGTGGAACTTAACGACACATTGTGACATACTGATCCGGAATGGGAATGTGTGTTTCAATATGACGATGATGCCCATTGCTCCCGGACATGTTATCATCTCTGGCAAGTTAGGACAAATGTTGCGCGAGTACAAGCTCGACAAGGCCGACTGGTTGAAGCTGACACTCGTTCATGATCGACCAACTTTTGGGCCGTTAAAGAAGTTCGAACATATGTTTGACATCGAGGAGATGTGATATGTTGTTGATCAAGGGGTTGATGAACAAGCACTTTGTAGTTTCCTGTTGTAGTTGTTTGATCTAATAACTGTTATTTCTTTTAAATTACTGTATCAACAATGTTATCATGCTTTCAATGAAATCATCCCCCTTTTATGTCCCCTGTTAAGTGTAGTCACCTCCTAAATCGTCTCCATCATTTCTCCGATTGACGTGCCTCAACTACCCTATAAATATGGTGGCTCATGAAGTTAAACTTCACAACTTAAAATATCTTATACCTTTCCTCAAAACTTGTAATTTTCTTTGTTAATCACTTCAACTTAAAATGGCTGGAACTTCTCGTCCATCCTCTTCTACATACCCCCCTGTAGGTTCTCAGGTCATGCCCCAAAAAATTCGAGATACGATTTCGAAGACTGAAGTGGCCATTCAGGGTGCAAATCAAGAATTGCAAACTAAGCATCAAGAACTGAAAACCTTAGAGGTGTCCATCGCCGAAAGGAAAAAAACTATACGAGAGTTGAATAAAGAAAATCGAGCAGATGAAGCAAAGGCAGAAGAGATCAGAGCTTTTATCCCGGACATTGAGGAATTCATCTTTGATAGAGGTCGGTTTATTGAGGAGTTGAAAGAGATCTATCCAGAAGATAACTAGGGTAGGTTGTTTTAACCTCTAATGGTTAGTGTAGATGCACTGTATCTGTTGTTGTTTCCCTAAAATGTGCATCTCAACTATGTTATCATGCTTTCAATGAAATCCTTTATCTTTAATGTTGAAATCCTTTGTCATTTATTTAAGTTTTATGTTGTGGATTGAGCGGCATCCATTACATTTCAGACAAATCGGTATAAATAGGGGGTTTCCCATAAACCGGTATTTGGGATCTTAGTTAGATGTTTTTAACTTTCATGTCTTAAAATTTCATGTCTTTAACTTTTATGTCTTTACTTATGTGATCAGCACAATAATGTAGTATGGTTTCATGACACTAACACTATATATTTTTAATTACGATTTAAAAAAGAGGATTTAAAATTAGGGTTTTAATGACACTAACCCTATATTTTTTTAACATATGTAATTATATGTTCCTATATACACTAACCCTAATTACTTTTATATTAATTAGGATTTAAATAAAAACTAAATGTTCCTATTTTCGTATAATTTTATAACAATAATAAAAATAATACTAATAATTATTAAACTTAGTTTTTTGATTAAAGTTACTTAGCTAGTTAGGGTTTTAATATATACACTAACCCTAATTAGGGTTTTTTTTTAATATTAGGGTTTTAATATATATCGTAACCCTAATTAGGGTTTTTTTTAATATTAGGGTTTCAATATATACACTAACCCTAATTAGGGTTTTAATAACACTAACCCTATATATTTTTTTATTAACTAATACGTAAACTATATGTTTTTATATATCGTAACCCTAATTAGGGTTTTTTTTAATATTAGGGTTTTAATATATAGACTAACCCTAATTAGGGTTTTTTAGCTAGTTAGGGTTTTAATATATACACTAACCCTAATTAGGGTGTTTTTTAAAATTAGGGTTTCAATATATACACTAACCCTAATTAGGGTTTTAATGACACTAACCCTATATATTTTTTATTAACTAATACGTAAATAATATGTTTCTATATATCGTAACCCTAATTAGGGTTTTTTTTAATATTAGGGTTTTAATATATAGACTAACCCTAATTAGGGTTTTTTAGCTAGTTAGGGTTTTAATATATACACTAACCCTAATTAGGGTTTTTTTTAATATTAGGGTTTCAATATATACACTAACCCTAATTAGGGTTTTAATGACACTAACCCTATATATTTTTTATTAACTAATACGTAAATAATATGTTTCTATATATCGTAACCCTAATTAGGGTTTTTTAATATTAGGGTTCTATATGTAAATAATATGTTTCTCTTCACCCCCATTTTATAGTCAGTTCTGGGACCTGTACTCGACTTCGTGACCTGTACTCGACTTCGTGACCTGTACTCTACTTCGTGACCTGTACTCTACTTCGTGACCTGTACTTGATTAAGTGATGACTTTGTGATCGTCCCTCTTATTTAAATGGGTTGCCTTTTGGGAGTCTATACATTTTCAATGGCTTCTTCTTCCAACATACCGACGCCATCTGACGAGGAACCCCCCTATGTGAAATGGCCAGAGGTGATAACTGAAGAGATTAAAGATGAGCTAAAGAGGGCCAATGGGCGTATGAAAGATTGCGGCATAAGAATGATCGACCTTTCTAATAAACAAGCGGTGTTTCAAAATAGGATTGACGAGGCTAGGGTATGGATCCACAATGCAAATGAACAGATCATGAAGAAGGAAAAGTGGGTCGCTGATACAAAGCGAAAAATCGAGAAAAAGGAGAAAAAGATATGGGATGATGGAGTCGAAAAATGGAATCTCATTAAAAAACAAGAAGATCTTATGGAGAGCGTTGAACATGTTTCAGAATTTATAGAAGAAGCTAGAAAACGATATCCCCAGTACCTTAAAGACGAAGGTTATTGAGATAGATGAACGTTCCATTAATTTTCCGTATAAGTTATGCATCTAGTTTTCTGTATTTGTTTATGGATGTTTGAAATATATGTTATTCTAGTTTTCTGTAATAATTCATATTGTACCTCCTTTGGATGTAATGTAATGTCGTACATTTTTCACGTGATTGAAAAAGCCTTTCAGATAGTTCACGTGATCCTTTCAGCCTTTTACAGACGTTTCAGCCTTTTACAGACGTTTCAGCCTGTAAAAAGCAAGTAGTAATTGTGGTTGAGTAGCTACAACTGGTTATAAATAGGAGGTAAGTCATTAACCAATACATCACAACTCTCATAAACTTGTTTCATAATTTTTAGTTTACTTTCATTTCATCTTTAGACTTCCAACTGCAACTGAAATGACTTCTTCTTCTACAAACCCCGTATACTTCACTGTTAAAAATGACAAACACATAAGTGACAATGGTGTTTTGGTAAGCATTTCTGAATCTTCATTCTTCTAAATCTTGCATGTTTTATTTACAATGTTGAACATTTGTTTTTCGGATAAAAATATTACAGATCATCCCCGCTCCATTTGTGACCATGTGGAACTTAACGACACATTGTGACATACTGATCCGGAATGGGAATGTGTGTTTCAATATGACGATGATGCCCATTGCTCCCGGACATGTTATCATCTCTGGCAAGTTAGGACAAATGTTGCGCGAGTACAAGCTCGACAAGGCCGACTGGTTGAAGCTGACACTCGTTCATGATCGACCAACTTTTGGGCCGTTAAAGAAGTTCGAACATATGTTTGACATCGAGGAGATGTGATATGTTGTTGATCAAGGGGTTGATGAACAAGCACTTTGTAGTTTCCTGTTGTAGTTGTTTGATCTAATAACTGTTATTTCTTTTAAATTACTGTATCAACAATGTTATCATGCTTTCAATGAAATCATCCCCCTTTTATGTCCCCTGTTAAGTGTAGTCACCTCCTAAATCGTCTCCATCATTTCTCCGATTGACGTGCCTCAACTACCCTATAAATATGGTGGCTCATGAAGTTAAACTTCACAACTTAAAATATCTTATACCTTTCCTCAAAACTTGTAATTTTCTTTGTTAATCACTTCAACTTAAAATGGCTGGAACTTCTCGTCCATCCTCTTCTACATACCCCCCTGTAGGTTCTCAGGTCATGCCCCAAAAAATTCGAGATACGATTTCGAAGACTGAAGTGGCCATTCAGGGTGCAAATCAAGAATTGCAAACTAAGCATCAAGAACTGAAAACCTTAGAGGTGTCCATCGCCGAAAGGAAAAAAACTATACGAGAGTTGAATAAAGAAAATCGAGCAGATGAAGCAAAGGCAGAAGAGATCAGAGCTTTTATCCCGGACATTGAGGAATTCATCTTTGATAGAGGTCGGTTTATTGAGGAGTTGAAAGAGATCTATCCAGAAGATAACTAGGGTAGGTTGTTTTAACCTCTAATGGTTAGTGTAGATGCACTGTATCTGTTGTTGTTTCCCTAAAATGTGCATCTCAACTATGTTATCATGCTTTCAATGAAATCCTTTATCTTTAATGTTGAAATCCTTTGTCATTTATTTAAGTTTTATGTTGTGGATTGAGCGGCATCCATTACATTTCAGACAAATCGGTATAAATAGGGGGTTTCCCATAAACGGTATTTGGGATCTTAGTTAGATGTTTTTAACTTTCATGTCTTAAAATTTCATGTCTTTAACTTTTATGTCTTTACTTATGTGATCAGCACAATAATGTAGTATGGTTTCATGACACTAACACTATATATTTTTAATTACGATTTAAAAAAGAGGATTTAAAATTAGGGTTTTAATGACACTAACCCTATATTTTTTTAACATATGTAATTATATGTTCCTATATACACTAACCCTAATTACTTTTATATTAATTAGGATTTAAATAAAAACTAAATGTTCCTATTTTCGTATAATTTTATAACAATAATAAAAATAATACTAATAATTATTAAACTTAGTTTTTTGATTAAAGTTACATGATATAATTGCAACCACACATTTAAACGAGGAAATTCTGAAATAACAACTAATAAAATAAATATTGATAACTAACGAACTCTAAAGTCATACATTAAATATTGAAGTCATACATTAAATAATATGAACTCATACATTAAATAATTTGAACTAATACATTAACTAATTTTCTATCTGATGTCAAATAGTTGAGCGACTTCAAGTTTGTTGGTCCCAAGTAGGTGACCTTCAAGTAAGGATAGTGTTTGGGATTATAGAAGGGGGGGTTGAATATAATCACACAATTTTCTCACTTTTAAATTCTTGTTTTATAAACAATATGAATTTACAGATTGTTGCGGAAATAGAAAAGACAATTAGTCTAAACTAAACAATCTAAGTTCTTTCACTATGCACTAAGTGAGAAGAGAATAAAGAAAGAAGATAGAGGGATAAAGAGAGAAAGGACTTGAGTATTTTAGGATGAAGAAGAAGTATGGAGAACATCTCTTCACGTCCTATTTATACTCCATGCATTAAATGCATGCAGACCTACTATTGTGACGTGTCACAATGTGAGTGGTCTGTTGTACTATTTACTATAAACAAATACTCTTTGCATGGTGTGCAAAAGAGGATGTTTGTAAACAGTTGCCTTATGGTCTGATAAGTACGGAGGGAACAGTAAAGTAACTGCCCTTATGTACTATTGTGTCAGAAAAGGCGAGTAATCCTTTTGTGCATTAGACTAAGACATTGTTCTAATCCTTCAGGATCAGGATACTGATCAGTGACTAGAGTCCTGAAACTGGGGACGTTCAGGGTCACGTGTATCCTGATGAATCTTCAGGATGTCATACGATAGTGAACAGACTGCTATCACTGAGTTCCGTCTTCAGATCACGAGCATTCTGTTCCTGTCATCAGCTATTTCTTCGACGTCGCTGATGGTTCTTTTTGTATGATCTTAATGTCTTCAGGAGGAGGTCTTCACTTCAGTGGACAGGATCAGTAGACTGCAGAACAGGCTCGTTAGTCTCCTGATCCTGATCCTGATCTATAAAGTTAAGTTACAGCATAAGTAACATGGAATAACACTGAACAGACTCAGTGATAATTCCTCAAGCTATAACAGAAGTAAAAACCTATTCACTAAGTAAAGATTCAGGATCATTATCATTTCATCAGGTCTTAGGAGAGCTGGATCAACAATCTCCCCCTAAATGATAATGATAAGACAACAGAGTAATTGTCTTTATCTAGAAAAGTTAGAAATAATTCTAAGTCTAGAACTAAACAGTAGGAAATAGAACTCATAAAGGTACATGTCCCATTTACTGTTTTGAGGGATCTTTTTCAGTACTATGATGGAATGAAGTACAATGCACTGAATTGCATTCTCATTAATCTCATTAAAATATTACAAGAGTAAGGAAAATACAATAGTACATGATAGAAGTACTGAAAGAAAAAATTACAAGACAACTAACTATCAGATTCTTCGCTAATGTATTCAGTCTTGACGCAAACAGGAACAGGAGTGTCGCTGAAGGCAAGTCTGTGATCAAGTATAGCTCTGACAGTGCGGATGATCTCTTTGTTGTCTGGATTTTTCTTATCTTGTTGTGCAGTGAAGAGAACTGTCAAAAGATGTTCATAGGGCGCTATGTGTAGCTCACTGAAGCGCTGAAAGCGTAGGATTGAGTTATTGCTAACACATATGCCATGAACGGGTTCTCTGATTACTTGTCCTTCAGATAGAGAGATTCCAGGAGGGAATGAAAGATCAAGCATCGAGAGGTCCAGAGGTTTAACAACCATTCTGGGAAGACAGGGAGTTGGTCTTCTTGTAGAGGTGCCTGCAGATCTTCGAACAGGCTGCTGAGATAGGAGTGGAGAGTGTTGGAGCAGGTCATCAGGTATTTCAGTTGTCCTTCTGATGCGAGCGATAAGTCCTTCAATGACTTCTTCTACTTCAGCCCGATAGTTCTTGTTGGCTTTGGGAAGCAGGGATCTGATTTCGTTCCACTCTGACAAGTTGTAGCGATCTAACTTGTCCAGAGTGTGCTCTACGTCCTTTACTCCAGAGCGTTTGACTGTGATCCAGGTTTTACCAGGATTACCTTTCTTGCCTCTTGAACGACGAAGATGGATACCTGAGATGGCAACACCACGCTTTCGGAGGTGTAACCGATCTCTGCACCAGTCAAGCTCAGCATTCACTTCTCCAGTCTGTATCTCTGCATTTTTGTTGAAGACCTTCAGAACAGCCTTCTGTGCAAGGATAGGATCTGCACTTATTTCAGCATCTTCATCTACAAAATCCGATGCAAGCCTTCGAGCGGCTTGGGCAGAGAGGAAAGCTTCCTTCTGCTTCTTATTATGCTCTAGTTGAGCCTGTACAGCCTCGTTGTACTCCTCCTGCGAGAGATAGGCGAACTCAGAGTCACAAGAGGTACGAAGAGGGATTTTTACTCTTGTACTCTCGAGTCGCTCTATCACGGCGTCTAAGCGCCCATCCCTGTCAATGGCAAAGGAACTGTCAGGGTAGTTTTCACCTTCAGATCTAGGAGAGTTTGAGGGAGGTGATCTGGGTGAAGAAGCAGGGGTAGAGAAGTCATCAGAGATGAATTCATCATCTGATGAGAGGCATATGGTTTCAGGGGTGGCTCGGATTTCAGGGGTTCTGGATGAAGAGGCTTCCTGGTTGAAACGGGTTGTAGGACGGGTAGAAATGGTTTCTTGGTTAAGGGGTGTGATCCTGAAGGTCATTTTAGCTAATTCAGCTCTGGTCTGCTCATTGGGACTATTCTCCATTAGGCGAATAATGTCACCAGTGACAGAGCCAAAGTTGACATCGTGAGTTTCAGGATCGGTTTGGGTATTAGGTATTGGTTCAGGGTGATAGGTGAGTTCAGGAGTTGGTTCAGGAGAGGGTAGTTTGGGAGGTTGGTAGATAACCATTTGAAGGTTATTAGGAGGGGAGTTTTCAGGTGAGGAGTCTAGGGTGATGGTTTCAGGGGTAGGTTTGGTTTTTAGAAGAGAAGATATAGGTTGATTATCAGAGGAAGAGGGAGATGATGGTAGTGGAGACATACCAGAGGCATCAGGGTTCTCCCCCTGAGGTTGTGCGAGCCCTGGAATGGGCGCAGAGGCAGCAGGGACCTTCTCGACGAAGATGTCATCGTCTACATCATCATCATCTTCATCATCATCATCGTCGTCTTCATTATTCCCCCCGTCTTCAGTGGTTCTCCAGTTTGTGGAGGGGGAATAGGCTGAGTGGTCTCGGGGCTGTCTCTCCCCCTCAGCAGGTGCCTGAACTAAGGCAGCTGTTGACACACTCCTTTGGAGGAGAGAGGCCATGTCGCTGAGGACTTTGCGCTGAATGAATGATGATGAGATCAGGGACTGCAAGACTTCCCTGTCCGCCGTGGTGAAGGATGGAGGCGGCGCAGGAGCAGAGGTGAGGGCGTTGACAGCAGAGGAGAGCCCTTGCACCTGCTCCTGGATGGCGCGAATGGCAGCTTCCTGAGCATCCAACCTCTGAACCACCGTTGATTGGAAGGTGGTGAGAGAGTTGGTGCTGTTGATGATCTCGGTGGAGAGCGCAGGGAACGCCGTGGCCTTCAGGTCATCAATAGATGCCTGAAGGTTGCTGGAGGAGGAGGCAACCTGAGAAACCTTGTCGTGGATGTTATCCAGACAAGGGATGGACAGGGTGACGGCCGTGGGCGGCGGAGTCGCGGCGATGGCGGCAGCAGTGGCACTGGCGGCGGCGGCTTCAGCAGCGGCTGCAGCAGCTTTGGCAGCAACAAGTTCCTGTTGTAGGGACTGGAGCCGTGCTGAATGCTCTTCCTCCTTCTGCTGGAGGGCAGTGCGGGCCTCATGCAGGTTCCTCTCAGCGGACTGCCTGCGTAGTTCAGCTGCGTTCAGCTGATGCTCGGCATCCGTGAGGATGAAGTCGTTGAAGGGGTCATCCTGATGAAGATGCCCTTCAGAACCTGCTCCTAAAGAACCTGTAGACAGAGTAGCTAAGTGAGCACTAGAAGACTCATTAGCTTTCATAGAAGAAGTAACAGTAATATATTGCTTAGAAATATTACCTGAGGCTTGGAGGGTATCAGGATGATTACCCACCAGATTCTCTGAGGGTTCGAGTTGAACCACCTCAGGTTCTTGTGTAACAGGGGCAGAAGTAGAAGTATCTGCAGTGGAAGAATGTTTAGACAAAGGGGATGGTTTATTAAAGAGCTGGGGCAGGGTAATGTAATATTTCTTACCAGCCGCCTGCGTCTTTTTCTTTTGCGCCCTAGCTTTGGCGCGTTTTGTAGGAGGTGGAGGAGTAGCAGAGGATGGTTGGGGGCGCTTCTGGAGCGCAGAAGTTGTGGTTGCAGCTGGGGAAGTCAGTATTGGGTTAGCTACTGACATAGCATGCATAGAAGTAGAAGAATGAGGTTTGGAAGAGATGATAGAAAACGTACCTGTGGTGGGAGAGGTGGCTTGTTCAGCATCCTGTTCCTGAACTTGTTCAGGAACGACCAGGACGTCGGAGAGAGGGACGTCGTCAGGATGGTAAGCAACCTGGTCCAGGAACCTAGGCCCGAGGGCGTAGTTGTTGGAGTTCCCGACCTTGGGGTAGTTTTCCCCCATGTGCAGCTCCAGTACGGCCGAGAAAAACCTGGTGAAGGCAACGTTGGCTACCCGATTCTTGCTTCGGACCTTCTTCACCATGTCGTCCCAGATGGAGCGAGCATAGTCGAACTCGCGATTCTTGATCGCAGAGTAGACCATTTGCTGAATGACCATCGGGAACTGCTCCGTGCTCCCAGTTTTGCCTGATAAGCACAGGCCAAACGTGTTCCATATATAATAGAACACGGCGTTTAGTCCTGACTTATGGACAGTGGCACCTGTCTTCGGTAGCAGGACGCCTTCCTTGTTCACAGGCCATCTGTAGCCTATGGCGTCCAGGAACTCGACGATCTCGTCAGCGGTGGGGACAGGAGGGAAGCGCTTCTTCTTGGGGAAGTTGAGCACGTTCCTGAGGGTTCCAAAACCAAAGGAAATTATGTTTTCCTTGATTTGGAACTTGATGACCTCGCGCGCAGGACACCTTTCGTGTTCTTCTCCTTGGCAACAGTGGCAGTGGACCACAGTTGTTGCAGCATGGGCTTGTTTGGCTTTGAGTCCAGAGTGAAAGCCGTCTTCAGCGGGCTGCGGAGAAGGAAGTCTTTTGCAGGAATCAGATATTCCTTGCCTTCAGGGATATCAAACAGACCAACAACGTTGTTCTGTTTGAATTGGACGTCATGTTGTGGAATGACGATTGGCAAGCTCTCAGTAGCCTGTAGAGGAGTGGCCTCAGAGGAGAGCTGGGCGTCCAGAGAAGTAGATGTAGTAGCAGCCATCCTGTCAAAAACATAAAAATAACATATATGGATGATTAAGAGTCCAAAATATGCATTTTTCTTCATTTTTCAATGAACACAAAGTATGTTCATAAAAATGGTGAAATCCTTTATACATAGAATAGATTAGATACCAAAATACACAAAAGGAATGTGTTTTGGTATTAAAAAGAACTTCTATTTTGATGAAAAGATATCAAAATAGGAGTTTATGACTGTTCTTAAAAGAAATAAGAAAAATCATTCTAAACAGTTTTAACAAAAATCTTAGAAGATTTTGGGAAAACTAAGATCAAACGAAGTGATCTTAGGGTTTTTGAAAAAACGTTTACCAAAATAAGTTGTTTTTAAGGAAGAACATCAACTTAGATTGTGGAAAGAACAAAGAACATAAAGAAACTTACGTTGATCTTGTTAAAGAAGTGGTAAGTGTGTGTTCTTGGTGTTCTTGAGAATGCAGATTCTTGCTTTTTCTTGCTTGAATGCTTAGAGAGTATTATGTGAGCGTAAAGAGTGAAAAGGATTACGAATGAGGTTTTTATACCTCGTGGTAGGAGAGAGAAAAAGGATGAGAGAGAAAAGAGCGGCTAAATTCAAACGTGATGATGAAAAAGAAGCTCGACGCGCGTTCACGCGCCTGACACACGTAGTGGGGAACAGGAAACGTCCCATTACGTGTCAGTGCAGATGAAAGGTTTGTTTTATTTGAAAAACTAAAAACCACCTTTTCAGGGGATGATTCCATTTTGGTGAAAGATATGGTTTATTGGAATCAGAGTACTTATCAGATAAGTACTGTTTTGGGAAAATCCTCTTATCACATTTAATGCGATAAGGTTTCAGTAGCAGAGGGAAGAAATACTTACCTGAGAATCATCAGTAATCGGATATTGAACAAAGATTTTGTAAGTACTGAATAGAGTTATCCTCTGAAGAAGAGTCATTCAGGAGTTGTTAAGAAAAGAGGTCCTGAGAAAATATTTTCATAAGGACTTTAACAACTGTTTGTCCTGAGAACTTCTATTCTTCAGGATTTAACATCCCAAGTTCACTGAGGAGCATATTAAAACGCGTCACATCCAGTGGTTTGGTAAATAGGTCAGCAAGCTGATATTCAGTAGGGACAAAATGGAGTTCAATATCACCATTCATCACATGATCCCTGATGAAGTGATATCTCACTTCAATGTGCTTTGTCTTAGAGTGTAAGACAGGATTGTTAGCAATGGCTATTGCTGAAGTGTTGTCACAGTAGATAGGAATTTTGGAGAGTTGTATGTCATAGTCCTGAAGTTGATTTCTCAGCCACAGGACCTGAGCACAACATATTCCTGCTGCAACATATTCAGCTTCAGCAGTTGATGTGGACACAGAGTTCTGCTTCTTGCTAGTCCAACTCACCAACTTGCCACCTAATAGGTGACAGCCACCAGTAGTGCTTTTCCTGTCGATTTTACAACCTGCAAAGTCACTATCAGAATAAGCTGTTAGATCGAACCCTGAGTCTTTGGAGTACCAAAGACCCATGTTAGGAGTTCCCTTCAGGTATCTGAAGATCCGCTTTACAGCGGTCAGATGGGATTCTTTGGGTTCAGCCTGATAACGAGCACAGAGACATGTAGAATACATGATATCAGGACGACTCGCTGTAAGATACAGCAGTGAGCCAATCATTCCTCTATAGAGAGTCACATCAACAGGTTTCCCTTTGGAATCCTTGTCAAGAGACAGAGGAGGAGCCATTGGAGTCTTCATCGGTGTACAGGATGTGAGATCAAATTTCTTTAGCATCTCATGTACGTATTTACCTTGATTGATGAAAATTCCCTTTTCAGATTGCTTGATCTGAAGTCCTAAAAAGAATGTTAGTTCGCCCATCATAGACATTTTATATTCAGATTTCATGAGCAACTCAAACTTTTCGCAGAGTTTGGGATTGGTGGATCCAAAGATAATGTCATCGACATATATCTGGACAAGAAGGATATGCTTAGGATATTTCTTCAGAAATAAAGTGCTATCAATCTTTCCACGAACAAAACCTTTAGAGAGAAGAAAGGTTGAGAGGGTATCATACCAGGCACGAGGAGCCTGTTTTAACCCATAGAGAGCCTTGTTTAACTTGTAGACGTGATCAGGGAACTTAGGATCTACAAAGCCAGGAGGCTGAGCCACATAGACCTCTTCATTAAGTTTTCCATTCAGAAAGGCATTTTTAATGTCCATCTGATAAACTTTGAAGTTCATATGTGCTGCAAAAGCTAGGAAGAGTCGAATTGCTTCGAGCCTAGCAACAGGAGCAAAAGTTTCATCGTAATCAATGCCCTCTTCCTGCCTGTATCCCTGAGCCACAAGGCGAGCCTTGTTTCGAATGATTGTACCAATCTCATCAAGTTTATTTCGAAAAATCCACTTGGAACCAATGATTGTACGTTTTCGAGGCCTAGGGACGAGAAGCCAGACATTGTTTCTGATGAACTCTGCTAGCTCTTCCTGCATGGCTGAGACCCAGGCAGGATCACGCAAAGCATCATCTATTTCTTTAGGTTCATTTTCAGAGATAAAATTTACATAAAGACAGACGTTACCAGCCTGACGTCTGGTTTTCACACCAGAAGAAGGGTTTCCAAGAACTTGATCAATGGGATGATCTTTGGTCCATCGGAGAGCAGGTGGTTGATACACCTGTCCTGAAGTAGATGCTTCATTGGATGATGGATCAGGAAGAAGATTGGTAGGAATGGGTTCACTAACAGTGGTTTGAGAGAAGTCTTCACTGTTAGTGGGTTGATCAGGTTCAGGAGGTGTGATTTGAGAGATAGGGGTGGCGTTTATGAGAGGTGGAGTGGTTATATCAGTGGGTGGAATAGGATTATCTTCAAAACCATCAGGAAGGTCTTGAGGAGATGGATCAGCAATAGGAGGTTCAGGGACTTGAAAGAAAGAGTCAGCCCACTGATTGATTTCAGTATTATCATTTGGGTGAGGAAAGGTAGGACCCGATTCATCAAACTTGACATGAATCGTTTCCTCAATGGCTTGTCTTCGTTTGTTGAACACACGGTAAGTTTTAGAAATGGATGAGTATCCGAGGAAAATTCCATCATCAGATTTGGAATCAAACTTTCCAAGATTATCTTTGTTGTTCAGGATGTAGCAGACACAACCAAAGATATGGAGATGTTTGATTGATGGTTTCCTGTTACGAAAGAGTTCGTAAGCGGTTCTTCTGAAACGCTTGACAATCAGAGATCTGTTCTGAGTGTAACAAGCAGTATTTACAGCTTCAGCCCAGAACTGAGTGGCAAGGTTGGCTTCACTCAGCATAGATCTCGCAGCTTCGATCAGCGTCCTGTTTCGTCTTTCAGCAACACCATTTTGCTGAGGAGTTCTCACAGAGGAGAAGTTTTGAGAGATACCTTTCTGTTCAAAGAAGGATTCCAGGGTACTGTTTTTGAACTCAGTCCCATGGTCACTTCTTATTGAACGAACAATAAGGTTGTTGAGTTTTTCCATCTTCCTGACGAACAGGATGATTTCTTCAGGAGCATCACTCTTGGCACGTAAGAAGAAAACCCAAGTATATCTGGAATATTCATCTACGATTACCAGAGTATATTTCTTTCCACCAATGGATTGGACATTAACGGGTCCAAAGAGATCCATGTGGAGAAGTTGTAGAGGAGAGCTGATGGAGGAAATCTGCTTAGACTTGAAGCTAGCCCTGGTCTGTTTTCCTTTCTCACATGCTGAACAAAGAGATTCCTTTGTATAGCGAAAGTCAGGAAGACCAATAACCAGGTTGTTGATGCAGAGTTGATTCAGCGTCTTGAAGTTGAGATGAGAGAGACGCTTGTGCCAGAGCCAATTCATATCAGTGGAAGCACGTGATACGAAACAGAAGTTATCAGTGGAAGTATTCATATTGATGATGTAGATATCTGCATGTCTAACACCATTGAGAATGACTTCCTTTCTCTTGTTCTTGACTTTGCACTTTTTCTTATCACACAGTTGACTGATGCTCAGAAGATTATGCATCAGGCCTTCAACATAAGCAACTCTTTTGAAAGTAGTTACTCCGTTGGTCAGAGTGCCATACCCTCGGGTTTGGCCTCTACCGTTTCCGCCAAAGGTCACAGCAGGACCTCTTTCTTCACGGTAGTTAGTGAGGACAGATTTAGAACCAGTCATGTGTCGAGAGCATCCACTGTCCAAGTACCAGATGCCCTTATCCTGTAAAATACAGAGTTTAAGTTTTCTTTGGTACCCATAGAACTATGGATCCAGAAGTATCAGTAGGACTGGTTGAATCAGTGTCAGCCTTTACTGAAGTATCAGTACAGGAGGCTGGAGTCTTGACTGAAGGAACAGTCTTGACAACCTTCTTTCCTTTGACTGATTTCTCAGTCTTGGGAATCTTCTTTACCTTAGCTGATTTTTCAGCTTTGGTAGCATCAGGACACTTACTCGCAATATGGTCATTTAATCCACAGTGATAGCATTTGCGATATTGAAAGCGTTTAGTGTGGTCCAGAAAGTTTTTGAACTTTAGGTGAGCAGGACCTGCACCAAGTATGCCTTTAGCATTGGACATTGGAGGAATTGGTTTCTTCTCCTGAGTCTTTTGCTTCAGGTCAATCTTCAGTCTGGGAGCAGGACTCTGAGAAAGAGACTTAGTTCCAGAGACTGAAGGACCACCACCCAGAACTTTGTTCTTAGGTTTAGGACCCTTGGTCTTTGAAGGTGTTTCAGTTTTGGATTTATCCTTAACTGTGTTCTTTTTGCTCTTAGGAGCACCTTCAGGGTGAGTGTTAGAAGAAGAAGAAGGGGTGTTTTCAGAGGCATTAGGAAGAGGAATAGAAGAGACAAATTTTCCAAATTTGAGCATGGAACTATCAGACTTAGTTTCTTCTTTCTTGTATCCACGAAAGAATCCAAGACCTCTTTTGCTTTTATCAGACCTCCCTGAAGCTAATATTTCATCAACTTTTTCAGAGGCGTCACTCCATCCTTTGATGGTGACTTTTTCAGCATTTAATTGGGCAAGGGCCTTCTCTTTGGCAGCAAGAGCCAATTCTCTTTCAATACAAAGAGTTTTGTTTACAGTGACCTGGTCCTTATAATTTTCTTCCACAATGGTAAGCTGTTTTAATTTTTCTTGACATTCTTTGAGTTGTCCTCTAAGATCAATATTCATTTTTTCAGCAGAAGTTTTACCATTAAGGGCTTTGTAAAGGTCGAGAGTGACCAAGTCTAACTGTGTTAAGCTTTCAAGAGGGATGAGAGGAATAGGTACCTGACTGGAAGAATCAGTCGCAGAGGTGGAAGCTTCAGGAGTTGTGGAAGAAGAAGCTTCAGGATCCTGAGGAGAAATCTCTTCAGGAACCTCTTCTATCTTAGCCATGAGAGCTAAGGTAGGTTCCTCAATAATGGCCATCAGTGCCACTTGAGTGTCTTCCTCATCAGACGAGTCATCAGAGGAGACATCATCCCAATCGCAGTCTTCTGCGATTAAACCTTTGCCTTTACGCTGAGTTTTCATCTTCTTGTACTTTTCTTTCAGGCGCTGGTATTTGGGGTTCTTGGAAGAAGATTTAGCAGAGGAGGGAGCAAACTGACTTTTTCTGTACCTGCAATCATTAGCAAAGTGTCCTTTGCCCTGACAGTTGTAGCAGATAGCAGTAGCCTTGTCAACAGGATCTGACTTAGGCTTGTCAGTAATAGAAAGATGTTTCTTTTTATGGAAGTTTCCCTTTTTGGCAAACTTCTTGAAAGATCTGGTTAAAAGAGCAAGAGATTCATTGAATTCAGGATCTTCTGACATGTCAGAGTCAGAAGATTCTAATTCAGTAATAGTTACTGAAGAAGAAGAGGCAGCAACAGGAGGAACTGAATCAGAAACCAATGCAACAGATGTGCTTTTGGATTCTTTAGAATCTCTTATGAGATTCTTTTTCAGTTTCTTCTGTTGTTCACGGTTCAGAAGAATACCGTACAACTCACTTAGAGTGAGTGTCTTTATGTCCTTTGACATAGTTAAGCAGGAGGTGTAAATTTCCCAATGTTCAGGAAGAGCTTCCATGAACTTGGTAACCACCTCAGAGTTAGAGTAGGTAGTACCGATGGTCTTCAGATCAATCAGAAGACAGTTGAATCTCTGATGTAGCTGGGAGAGAGTTTCATCCTTCTGATGAATAAAGCTTTCGTACTGACGAACCAAGAAAATTTTTCTTGATTCCATGAGTACGGCAGTACCTTCATATTGAACACAGAGAGTGTCCCATATCTCCTTAGCAGAGCGAAGGTGACATACAGAGTGGAATACATCGTCAGGAAGTGACATGGCGATGAGAGACCTAGCCTTGGTGTCAATGTTGACCAGGCGTCTATCTTCATCATTCCAGTCAGTTACGGGCTTTACCAGCTCTCTTTCAGGAACAGCAGGTTGGCCACCAGCAGCAGGAATGGGGTGGACGGTTTGTGTAGGCACATGTGGTCCGTTTTCCAGAAAATAAGGAATCTGGGGATCAGAACCAGAGAGGAAAAGCTCCATGCTGGTTTTCCAAAGAGAGAAGTTGTCTTTGTTAAACCGAGGAGGCTTTCCAGCAGAGCCGGTATCAAAGTAGTTATCCTTAGCTTGAAGAGCCATAGAATAAGAAGAGAGAGGATCACAAGATTTTTCTTAAGAAGAAAATGAGAGCTTGTATCTGCTCTGATACCACTTGTTGGTCCCAAGTAGGTGACCTTCAAGTAAGGATAGTGTTTGGGATTATAGAAGGGGGGGTTGAATATAATCACACAATTTTCTCACTTTTAAATTCTTGTTTTATAAACAATATGAATTTACAGATTGTTGCGGAAATAGAAAAGACAATTAGTCTAAACTAAACAATCTAAGTTCTTTCACTATGCACTAAGTGAGAAGAGAATAAAGAAAGAAGATAGAGGGATAAAGAGAGAAAGGACTTGAGTATTTTAGGATGAAGAAGAAGTATGGAGAACATCTCTTCACGTCCTATTTATACTCCATGCATTAAATGCATGCAGACCTACTATTGTGACGTGTCACAATGTGAGTGGTCTGTTGTACTATTTACTATAAACAAATACTCTTTGCATGGTGTGCAAAAGAGGATGTTTGTAAACAGTTGCCTTATGGTCTGATAAGTACGGAGGGAACAGTAAAGTAACTGCCCTTATGTACTATTGTGTCAGAAAAGGCGAGTAATCCTTTTGTGCATTAGACTAAGACATTGTTCTAATCCTTCAGGATCAGGATACTGATCAGTGACTAGAGTCCTGAAACTGGGGACGTTCAGGGTCACGTGTATCCTGATGAATCTTCAGGATGTCATACGATAGTGAACAGACTGCTATCACTGAGTTCCGTCTTCAGATCACGAGCATTCTGTTCCTGTCATCAGCTATTTCTTCGACGTCGCTGATGGTTCTTTTTGTATGATCTTAATGTCTTCAGGAGGAGGTCTTCACTTCAGTGGACAGGATCAGTAGACTGCAGAACAGGCTCGTTAGTCTCCTGATCCTGATCCTGATCTATAAAGTTAAGTTACAGCATAAGTAACATGGAATAACACTGAACAGACTCAGTGATAATTCCTCAAGCTATAACAGAAGTAAAAACCTATTCACTAAGTAAAGATTCAGGATCATTATCATTTCATCAGGTCTTAGGAGAGCTGGATCAACAAAGTTCTAAGTGCGACCCGTTAGGGGAACTCATTAGGCTTCCCATAAATGTATACCCGTCGGCGAGTTACGACAGTCCAAATACTTCTTAGAAATAAACCCTGTTCCTACATGTGATGCTGCAAGTCCGAGTAAAGAAACACAACCCGATAATGATAAATCCTACAAATGCCAACCATTAATTTTATACTATTTTAAAACATATAAAAATGATGTTTGGCATTTGGCGGGTCGTATATCATGTTGTCTTTCTTTAATCGGACTTGCAACATCGAATGTAGGAACAGGGTTTATTTCTAAGATGTATTTGGACTGTTGTAACCCGCCGACAGGTATATATTTATGGCTAGCCTAATGAGTTCCCCTAACCGTTTGCCATTAGATACAAATTTTTTTATTCAGGCAACGGCTATCTATGCTAAGTAAACAAAAAAACCAATAACGTAAACTTAAAAAAAATAACAAAGAAGTCTTCGGAGTCTAAAAATCCGCCTCCAACGATCCGCATCCTTCCAATGCAGCTTCCTTAAACACAACAACGATCTCTTTAAACACAACAACGATCTCTTTTAAACACAACAACTTCAATATATGTTCCTAATCTAAATTACAAAATTTATTCGAGTGTATATTGAATTGAAGAATAAGAAATCAAGAACTCAAACGTAGCATAACTGTCACTACTTCTCCTCTCATTTGTTTAGGTATTATAGCTTCTTTATAGAAATCAATAACTCACGTACTGCACTTAAACATACAACAAAATGCAAAAAATCACGAAATCACGAAGTGGCCAACTTCGCAACTTCGCGATTTGGCACCTCACCACGTGTTATTTGGGCAAAAGTCACGAAGTCACGAAGTGGCCAACTTCGCGACTTCGCGATTTAACATATAACTCGCGACTGATATCTTCGAGGTCACGTAGTCGCGTGATGGCTGAGTTCGCGATTTTGTTTTTGGTCAACTAGTATCCTGACACGTGGCGGTCGCGTAGTCACGAAGTCACAACCTTGCTGACTTCGTGACTTCAACAAAAATCTTTGCAAATCTGGTCCATCGCGTGGTCACGAAGTGGGAGTCACGAAGTCGAGTGACATTTTTGCAAAATGAGGAGGGAGATGGCTAAAGTTGTCAATTAGGTGAGAGAAATGGCCAAAATGGCCAAATTCCCAGATTCCGATGGGGTGTAGAAGGTTCATTTTGGTTTGTTTTAGGATCTTATATTCTTATATTAAAGGAGATTTTTATAATC
Organism: Centaurea solstitialis; assembly: GCA_030169165.1. NCBI lineage: Eukaryota > Viridiplantae > Streptophyta > Magnoliopsida > Asterales > Asteraceae > Centaurea > Centaurea solstitialis. The sequence continues at coordinate 44,805,999 of CM058043.1, forward strand.
CAGTTTAGCATACATGAAAATCTTTACAAAACAAGTAAATGATCGATAAGAGAGCTTACTCCGGATAAATGTTTGGCAAATGGCCATGAAATAAAACTACAATGTATAATAAAAAAAATTATAAACAATATGTTATTTTATGTGTATAGCTTTGAGAAAATAATGACTAAAGTATATGGACTTATCCATTATTGATTTTATCGTCTCTAATATGCCAATATTGGCACTAGTAGTATGCAAATGTAATTGGTTTGTTAAAAAACTATTTGAAGCTTCTAGCCCATTGTAAGAACTCATTGTCGGCTTGATTCAAAACTAACATAATAGAATGGAAACTCAAATGATTTAAAGTTGAATTTCATTCCAATCTTATATTTGGTTTGAAATTTTTTTGGATCTGTGATTAATAAATGATAAATGATAAATTAATAAATCTGTACCAAGTAAGGTTCAAATGAAAAACATATTTACTAAAGAAAAATAAGAAGTGCTTAGGCCATCCGCGGCCGGGCTGCAAGGGTGGCTGCACCGGCCCCTTGCAGCCGGTAACACCGCCGCGCTTGAGCGGTTTGGTGCCGGTGAGATGGGCGAACGGTGAGAGCATGCCGTTGCAAAAAAAAATTCTTTTTTTTTTCTTTTTGACCGTTATACAACGGTTTTATATATATATATTTTTTTCTTTTTTTTCTTTTTATCTATATATATACCTCCAAACCCCAACAAAATTATCTCATTCTTTCACCTCTAAATTCTCTTAAACTTCTCTTAAACTTCTCCTCTTCTTCCAAATAATGAATCCTTTCGACGACGACGAAGAATTTGATCTCATCGTGGATCAAATTCTTACGAACACCATTTAAGCGACGCAATTGATTATTCAATATATCGAAAACGGAGAGGCGGAACCGTCGAACCCTAGACCGAGAGGGCCGAATAAAGATAGAGGTCGGGAAGATGGACACGATAAACTTGTCGCCGACTACTTTTCGGATAACCCGGTGTACGACGACGAAGACTTTAAACGGCGGTTTCGTATGAGTCGACGACTATTCGTAAGGATAGTTTCCGATCTTCAAAGAGAGTTTGATTGTTTCAAGCAGCAGTGGGATGCAAGAGGCGTGAAGGGGTTTCTCCGCTTCAAAAGTGTACGTCCGCTATCCGACAATTGGCGTACGGGACTTCTTCAGATTCTATGGACGAGTACCTAAGGATGGGCGAAACGACCTCAAGGGAATGCCTAAAAAATTTTTGTCAAGGTATTATTAAACTCTATATGCGACAATATTTACGAAAGCCAACTGCTAGCGATATTAAGGCTATCTACGCGTTGCACGAACAACAACACGGCTTACCCGGCATGCTTGGTTCGATAGATTGTATGCATTGGGAATGGAAAAATTGTCCCGTCGCATGGAGGGGTCAATTCCATAGAGGTGATCATCAGGGACCGACGATAATTCTTGAAGTCGTCACATCATACGATGAATGGATTTGGCACGCATTTTTCGGGGTTCCGGGTGCCACGAACGACATAATCGTTGTGAATCAATCATCGATTTTCAACGATTTATTCGAAAATAAAGCGCCCGATAGTTCGTTCGTAGCGAATGGCACACACTACCATCACGGGTATTATCTTGCCGACGGGATATATCCCGAGTGGACGACTTTCGTGAAAGCATTTAGGTACCCAACGGAAGTGCCACGGTTGCAGTTCACGACACGTCAAGAATCGGCAAGAAAAGACATCGAACGGACATTCGCCACGCTTAAAAGTAAATGGCACGTCGTTGCTAGACCGGCACGGGTATGGTTACGAAGGAAATTACAAGAAATCATGTACACGTGTATAATTTTACACAACATGATTCGTGAAGACGAAGGGTTTTCACATTATCCTTTTGATCCTACGGCGGTTTTACCGAGCGAAGTCGAGACAACGATCTCGGAAGAAGAACGAGCAAAACAACGTCAACTTCGTAAAAAACCGAGAGAGGCACGCCAACCTTCGCGCCGATTTATCTCAACATTTGTGGGATTTTATGCCTCATAATTAGTTTTATTGTATTTTTTATTTTTAATTAGTTTTTTAATTTGAATGAAATTTTAATATTAATGTAATTTTAATTTTAATTTATAGTATTTAAATTTAAATTATTTAAATTTATAGTATTTAAATTTATATTATTTTATTTAAAAAATCATACAGGTTGTATGACCTGTACGGCTGTGGGTGAATGGTATGGTAATGGTAAGGTAGTGGTAAAGCTGATTTGGCGCTGAGGTGGCAGCCTGTGCAGGTGGTATCACCTGCACGGCTGCGGATAAAAAAAATAAGTTTTAAAAACTTTGAGTGTTTAAATTGAATGTTTTAAAAGTGTTTATGACTTTTGTGTGAAGGAGAAAATGATTTTTCAAAAAGTTAGTTTAACTTAACTTTTCAAAAAGGAGAAAATGACTTTTTAAATAAAATAAGTTGTTTTTGGTAAGCACTCCCAAACACATAAATAAAACGAATCATGTGTGTGATTTTTCTTTAGCATATGGTGAAAATCACATGTTAGGCCATCCGCGGCCGGCTGTGCAGGTCTCCTGCACCGGCCCCTTGCAGGTGGTAACACCGCCAAGGTGTACCTGCAAGGGGGCTTGTATCCAGCCTCAACGGTGAGAGCTCACCGTTCAACAAAAATCTCAAACACACACACACACATATATACATACAATCTATATATATATATAAAGGTAATATTTTATTATTTAATCATACAGGTGGTATGACCTGTACGGCTGTGGATGAAATGGTAAGGTAGTGGTAAAGCTGATGTGGCGCTGAGGTGGCAGCCTGTGCAGGTGGTATCACCTGCACGGCTGCGGATGGCCTTATTCACTCATTCATATGACTTTGTCACGTGACTGGAAGAAATGGTCGAAGTCATCGCACAACTTTTTTAACCATCAATGTAAAATTGGACGTTTACTCAAACACTTATCCAGTAAGAGTTTGTCGATAAAATTCAACAACTATCGCTTACCTTATCAAGGAAGAGTTTTAGTCCATTAAAACGACATTGTATGCAATGACTCACTTTTTTTGGATAAGATTCACCTGGGTTTGCCAGACTACATCCTTGGTAATTTTTACCGAGAACTAAAGCATGCTCAATTGGGATTAACACTCAGTGGCCCCTGGTTGCTCACCTCCAGATTTGAACTTGAGTGGGTTTTCCCCAACACCAAGCTTTAACCGGTAGGCTGCCCCATTGGGGTTTGCAATGACTCACTTGGTAGGTGTTAACCGGGTAAAAGTCATCGCCCTTACCTACCAATTAAGACTTTTGATCATTGTTTCATTCTTATCAAATAAGATTTTTGGGTAACCTTTAGTAAACGATCCCTAAGTGTTGAACTTTAGCACTTTCGATATAGGGTGTTCAAAAAAACTGAGAAATCGAGTCGAACTGCATGATTCGAAACCGAGAAAACTGATACCCGAGCAACCCATGACCCGAAACCCGAAAATAAGGGTATCCGCCCCGTATATATTTTGTTTGTTAAGAAAAATCTATTATTAATACTTCATAATAAAAAATTTATTAATCTTAAGAAAATCTTTATCACATGCTGTGTTCTCTTCGTTCACCACCACTGTAATTGGTTTGTCGGTCAGATTCGGCCTAGATCGTTTTTACACATCCGCATCAAAGACAATTCTCGATACTCTTATTTTCATGTTCTAATACTTTTTAGAGTTAGTTGATTTAGTTTCTCACAGAATAATTTCATTTTCTAGTATATATTTTATGTATATAAAACACTCGACAAAATGCCGGTAACCATGAACCGAAACAGTGGGTATCCACTCCTTTATAGTTCAGTTCGCTTCGGGTACCCGTCTCGCGCGGTTTGATTTCGGATAGTAAAATTAGGTATCCGCCACGTACATATATGGTTCTCAAAATTTTCAATACCGTGAACACCCCTACCTTCGATAAATCTTATTAGAAGGGTTGAACTGAAACACTTTTAGAGAAAGGGCTCAGAGTTGCAATTGCACTTTAATAAGAGGGGTTGAGTTGCAATTTTCACATATATCCATCCCTTCAAACTTTTAACCTAAAAACCTCTCTCAAAACCCTAACCCCCATTTAACAACCAAAAACCACAAACCCTAGCTACACAGAAAAGCAAGCAGCAGAGATGGCGGAACAGCAAGAAAACTTCGAAATTGACCTAGGTAATCTCACGGCATTCGATCCTCAACATCAATTCCAATCTATTCCCGATAACAGGTTCGCTTCGCCTTCTAGCTCTCTTTCTAAGTTATCGTTTTTGCTTGGCCAAATCGTAGCTATTTCATTCAATTAGGTTTAGTCTAAGTGTTAATGGAGAAATCAATGGATGTGTTAGTATTCTGCAGTTAAAAAGAATCTTGCTTATGTTTTGGTTAAGACTAGTGAATATTGAGAAATTGCAGTTTGGATATTTCTGTATATTTGTGAAGTAAAGTTGAATGTTTATAATATATTTAGATACTTGTAGGGTTACTAGAAGTATACTTGTTGAATGTGTAAGATTCAAATTTTCAACTGGCATCATGAAGTTTATTGAAGATAGCAAATATGGTTGGTCAGTTGTAGGGTTTGAGATGGTCAAGTGCAGTTCAAGTCTGTATGATGCCGAAAAAGTTTGGTGGGAAGTTTATGTTTGTGTTAGTAGGTGATTAGATTAGGCCACTGTTTATGTTCCCAATGGCTATGGAAAATCATGGATATATCCCCATGTCTGCAAAAGAAAACTGATTGTTATAAGGTCCAAATAGTCAGCAAGCTGTTGATATAGAAAGTTGTAAGGAATTTTCGCTTATGTTTTGATGCAAATGTTATACCATTTGTCATCTCATCGACCATTAATTTATTTATTTTATTCTGGGAGATCATACCGTGATGTGTTTTGATTTTGTATTATTATTGTCTATCTGTTCTTATTTGGTGCTATGTTGTTCTCTTGACTATATTAGGGAGGATCTTGTAAAGGACTGCATAGCACATGCTACCAAGTTAATTCAGGCCGTTGCCGATAATCTTTTTAGCTTGCCTTCAACAGAAGATGCGTCGGGACCCGTTGTTCCTTTACCCCAACCAACTACTAAATTACCCAGAGAAAAACCTGTATGTTTTCTCCCTTCTCTTTCATGTCTACTTTTTTTTTTTTGTTTCTGTATACGTGCTCACAGTAATATGAGTTGTTTTTAATATCATATGTGCAAAAGGCAGTTTAGTTTGCTTGCTCTTTCTTTTGCATCTGAGTCATTCTCTTCTTGTGTAGTTAGTTGCAATTGCATAAACATAAATAGTAGCTTGACTGGTGAAATGTATGTCCTGTTTTGTATGCAAAGTTTACCAGTAGTATTTATTATCTAGCCATCCTTTTAACTTATGAGCTGCCATTCGCTTGTTTTCATTTTTTTCTTCTAAAAACATAGAAGATTCCTGTTAACATTTGGGGTTTTGGAAATTAAACTATTGAAATACTTGTTTTTAACACCTGTAACATTTTGTCCCATGTTACAAGTCCCTTAAAGATGACTAGTATTGTGTTCCGCAGTATTAAATTAAGCTGGTCTTCTTTGGTCCCTTAAAAGATAACTAGCATTTTGCACCAGGATGGAGCTACATGGTCTATTATGTGTGGCTCTTACAGGAAATTTCCATTTTTGTTTCAGGAATTTGTGATCAGTTATCTTTTATTTGCTTATATTTAACTCCCAACTTTCATTGGCCTTGCCTTAGTTGCAACATTTCTTCATGTGCTTGATGAATTTAACTTTTCAGAGCATGGAAGTTTGCTATGCAACGATTATATGTTTTTCTTCCAGTTTTTGGAGATGACCAACATTTTGAGCTCTGGCCTTGCCCCACCTGTTTGGTCCAGCTGTTAGATCGAGTCATTATATGTTTGTGCCCCAATGCTAGATAACATACATAGTTCTAGCCTGTGTTTTAAAAGGCGCGCCTGAGGCGCACTGAGGCGCGAGGCTGATCGCCTCAGAGTACTGAGGCGCTTGAGTGTACTAGAGGCACACTGAGGCGGCGAGGCGCAGTGAGGCTCCGAGGCGCAGCTTTTACAGCCTCATGTACATCGATGAATTAATCACTTATTTTTGTCATCTGGGCTTTAGGTTTTTTTAATATGGGCTTTAATAACTTAATTGCTGATCACGCTTTAATTATTCAAGACTCTTGACCTTCTGAATTCTCTCTTTTTCTTTTCTATAAATCGTGAACTTCTACTGTCCTACATTCATGCAATCAGCCAATCATGCTTATCTCTTAAGTCTTGAACTTCTCACAATCTCACCATTCTATAATACGAATATACGACTATACCAGTGTTCTAAAACATATAAAAATATTCCGTAATATTTAGCGCCTCACGTACGTGAATCCCGCGCCTCAAAGCGCCTCAAAAACTGAGGCTCCCAGACAGCAAATCGCCTCAGTGCGCCTCGCGCCTTTTAAAACATAGGTTCTAGCCTTCTAGGCTTTCAGGTCTAATACAAAATCTACATGTATTCCGTTGCTGCCATCTTATTCGACATGCATCAGTATTTTCATGATGCTCCTTTTATATTCACTAAAAACTAAATATGCATTTAGGGTGAGTCATAACTTATTTGACAGAGAAATATATCAACGTATCAGATTTCTATTTGAAAATCAATGCAGACTTTTCACTCTAAATTTCATGACTGCAGTCATACTTTACCTTTACCACATTGATGCTTCTGTGTTTTTTAACTTGTCACTAATTTGTCACCCATTTTGCTAAATTCCTGCAGCTTCCAAAGCCTGCACCTCCAACGAAGTGGGAAATTTTTGCCAAAAAGAAAGGTTGGTAAATAACAATTTCAGCTTCGTTTCTTCTTGTAAAACCATGATTTTTACTGATGCATTGATCCCTTGCACAGGTATCCAGAACCGCAAGAAAGACAAGCTTGTCTTTGACGAGCAAACCAGTTCTTGGAAACGCCGCTATGGTTATGATCGGGTAAATGATGACAACGACATCCCAATCATTGAAGCAAAGATGACAGATGGTAAATATAGCATATTTTTATTCAGTTTAGCTTTAATTTCACTTGATGTATTTGAAGCAACTATTTAGAAATGTCTGTGCAAAGTTTCCTCTATTCATGGATACAAGAATGGCATGGGCAGCCTCACCCATTTATTTTTACTTTTTGTTGTTGGATGAAGCAACATTTTCTAGTACTTAATGTAATTTTTATCTTTTCAGAGCCCGGTGTAGACCCTTTTGCCAAGAGACGATCAGAAAAGAAGCAGCGAGTTGAAAAGCAAGAGAAGAATCGCCTGTATAATCTTAAAGAGGCAGCAAAAGTTGGTGCTCTCCCAAGGTTTGACCATTTGACTTCCATAACATTTTCAATCTCTGATTCTGTACGATGATAGAGCTGTTTTAAATACTTTACACATGAACAAAATAGTCTTGGATTATTTTCTAACAGAGTGAAATTTACCAACTTTGATTATATAGACAATGTTATTGTTTAGATTCTGCAGGGATGTTATACACTTATACATAAACTATGTATGAATCAAAGCATCTGAATCAACATCTGAAAAGTTTCCTCTCCCTCTTTTTATTGCAGTCATGTTCAACTTGCAGCTACGGCATTACCAATTACGGGAACTCAAACTGCACCAAGAAAAGTTGGCAAGGATGAACTTCAAAATGTAGCAGGAATGGCAGCAACTTCAACCGCTAGTGGTGGTAAATTCGACAAAAAGTTGGCTGGTGAAAAGCCCCCTAAACATGATAAGAAATACCGAAAGGTTTGTACATCAACAACTCCCAAAGTCGATTCTTGTGGATGTTCCACTTCCATCGTATGCTACTTCAGATGCATCTTGATTATAACAAACTTACCCTTTTTATGTTTCAGTTTTTACCTGTGGTTGAAGGATCTGGGATGGGTTCATTAGAGAAGCAACAATCTGACAAGATTCTAAACAAGTTAATGGCCAAGAATTCCCACGAAATCTTCAATGTTTCCAAGGTATGCTTTAAACCACGAAGCCTGCTATTCATAGCCCCATGCCACACAACCTCCCTGTTGATTGTTGTGTTTTTATCGTCGAAGTGCCTTACAAGTTTTAGATTTGACTTAAATGGGGAATAAATGGTATTCTATCAACTAATTTTCAAAACTTTCACAACATATTTTTCAAAGACTAAATTTCTCAAAACCTTTTTACAACCTGGGGTCTTTACAGAAACAACTTTTCTACACCTTGGGGTAGACGTAACCTCTAGGGGGTTGGCTGACCCTGAGTTTTCATTTTATTTTACATTATAATTATATATATATATATATATAAATTCGTTACTTTTGACTCTCATAGATTGATTTTTTTTTTAACATTATACAATATAAGTTCTATGCCTTGTTTTCTAAAAAATTATCATGTTAATTAAATTCTGCCCCCATTACTAAAATTCCTGAATCCATCAGTGGGTTTCCTTTCTTTCTACCCGCCCCACCCTATTCTATGTGAGACTTGTATGTTTAGCTTGGTTTGGGAGAATCGGGTAGTTGCTATTGCAACAAATTTTTAACAAGTCATTTAAAATCCTTCATAGGATCGTTGTACCATGCGTAAAGACATGTTCATTAGGCGATTGTTGCTGAATTTGGTGTAGCGAACAACTTGGTGTTAGTTTTTCATGCAAATGAAATTCTTGTGTTAATGAGTTGTTGGAATTAAATAGGCGGTGGACATGTACAATGTGAAGAGCGACAAGAAACGACGAAACCAGCAAGGCAAGTCGTCAACGATGTCAAGTAAGTTAAAGGTGAAGAAAAGCCCTTACAAAAATGCATCGAAAGGATCTTCGAAGAAAGGGGGGTCTTCAAGTAAAGGGAAATCAGGATCTTCTTCAAGTAAAGGAAATCAAAGTGAGTGCAGTTTTGGGTGAGATTTTGTTAGGCACTTCCTATCAGGCGGTTATCTGGTCTTGTAGTGAGAAAGTTGTGTTATAAGTTTTTTTAGTTATCTATCACTGTTTCATTATACATTTGTTCCTCATCAAATCCAAAACTTCTTTATATGTTTTTTGGTTGCAAAAGTATGCTTTAACTCTAATATGGATACAGTTTTAGTAGAAGTATTTTATTCAATTGAATGCTCTTATTTCTCTTGTTAAATGTGGGTGTTAGGAGCTAGTTTGATATTTTTGAATTGATCTCATGGATAAAGGCAAAAAATGTAAAAGGGTACTGGATAAAAAGTAGCAGGTTTGGTGGTTGTATTTGGACAATACCCGTTTCCAAATGATAATTAATAAATTAAAACAAAACAAACTCATAATGTCTTGTTAAAAGCAATGTTTTAAAAACCGGATTTTTAGTTGAACCGGTGTGATAACCGGTTCATGATTCGATCGGTTCAACTGGTTCCAAACATTTGTATTTTTTTTCCATTTTCTTACCTTCATATATTTTATAAACCAACAATTCTTATCTACAAGTTAAAAAATATTAAAAATATACATTAGAATAAGTTTTACATTAATAAAAAAACATTAAAATAATAATAATAAGTTTTACACGTAATATTTAAAAAAAAACCGGGTCAACCGTTTTTACCGGTTCGGTTCAACCACTAAACGGCAGGTTCAATCTGGTCCTTAAAACATCATAAAACTGGTCACAATTGAACCGGTCCTTTCACCGGTTCTCGGTTCAACCGGTTTTTAAAACATTGGTTAAAAGTACAAACTTGGTAAAATTGAATATGTTAAATAAATTGTAATTTGAATGGATTAAACTAGAATATAATGAAATATGAATAAACCTTTTGTTGGTTAGAAATGGAATCCGTGTGTTTAATCAGCCAAATACAACTTTGGAATTAGAATGAAATAGTAATATTCGAGATACCTTCTTTTTGATATCATCAAACCTTGCTTAAATTATGAATTCCATAAAGTGATAAAACTAGTGATCGTATTAAATTATTAATTGACGGTAGTGGTGGTGGAGGTAACAATGACCATGGGTTGTTGGGGCGACGTGGCAATGATAGACACTCACACCCGTGATGCCCGTAAGGCCGTGGGGTGTTATTGGATCCATGATCGTGGAGGTTTTCACCACTAGAGGCCTCCTCATTCTTCTCTTCATCTTCTACTTCTTCCGTGATCAAGCACGACTTGTGGGGAAACCCCGAACCACCACTAGAGGCCCCTTGGAGAAACCCACGATCACCTCCCTAACCTCCGCAATTCCGTAACATCCGGAATTTCGGGAACTAGTAATTACTTAAAAACCCCTTTTAGCAATCGTTCTATTTTAATGGTTTTTGATCCGTTTTTCTTAGTATAATCTTTGGTAAAAGCCTAGTGTGAAAATTCAAGAAAATGCAAGTTTGGGAAAAAATAGTGTTTCCTATGAGTTAACTCTCGGTGAAACTAGTGTTAGTGATTTGTGGCACGATTTAAGTCTCGGTGGTAAAGAAAAAGTTCACAAGACTTGTGGTACGACTTACATCTTCGTGGCAAAGGAAAAGTTGGTGAGACTTGTAACATGACTTAAGTCTTGAACAAGTATCGGGGATGGATGAAGTTGATGAAGTTGGATCATCAAATGTATGACGATGTAGAGGCAGAGATAGTTGTTGGCAGTATCATCAGAGAAGATGAAGGCGGTTTCTGGTCCCGTGGTCTTATTACATGTTTGGTCCTTATGGTTAAAATGACCAAAAGGCCTACTTAGTTAACCTACTTAATAGAAATAATCTAACGAAGTTATGTTTTGGGATTTAATGTGTTATAAGATGCAAACTACAAGGATGCAAACCATAAACTTTCAAATAGGTACCTAGAGTGTTAAAACTCAAACTATAGGGGCTTAGAATGTTATATACAATGAAAATATTGTATTTTTTTGTCCACGTCCAACCATCAACGCTATCATCAATTCTTACTGATGGTTGGTGCTAATGGTTTAATGATTGTTTAGAACTATTAGTTCATATCTAATAGATCTTTCCATTTTAACACTTTATTTGAGAGTTATCAGTACTGTTTCAAATTTAATTTCTAGTTTATGGGACACTATTGGTTCAAATGACAAAGACATTATTAAGTAAAAGATGGGTTTTCCTGAATGAAATGCAAATTAGGATAAATAGAACAACTGAACAGAAGAAGGATATTTTATTCCTTAGCCAGTAAGATATGTGGCAATTTCAGGAAAAGGAAGGCAACAATGCCAAGACATTTCTATTTATAAATTCACTTGATCTGACAATACGTGTTTAGAAAACATTCGATGCCAAAGCTAATGAGTGGGTAACTTGTGAATCCCTAAGACGAACTATGAAATGTACCCTACCAATCAGATCACAAATTGTGCTTGAAGTTCAGCTTAAAGCATAATGCTCCTGCACCCAGGAAGTGTGGTTGTTAAACAAACGATTTTAAAAGCAGACTCTCATTCATTAGGTAGAGAAAGGTAGACTAACATTTTGTGTTTGTGTTACGAAACTTATTCAAAAGAGCTCAGATCATATTGACATCGCTATCCAATCTCTTTCACTGAATCACTCATTTAATTCCCATCCTCAACATTCTTCTCGAAGAGACTCAAACCTCCACGCTCTTCAACACGAGACACCGAACCATCCACTTCATTCAACAGATACGACGTCGAAAAACTTAAACGGTCTCAAACGTACATTCGCAAACACTCAAAGGACTTATTCGTAATTCCATCAAAATTATGTTGATAATAGATATAACACGTGTAGCAAGTTTCCCTTCTCCCCAAGTTGCATAGTGCAATTCGCCACTCTCTCTCTCTCAACCAAGCTCCATCAATGGCGAAACCAAGATCTTCATCTTCTTCTTCCTTCTTCTCTTCCATTTTGACCCCTAGAGGCGATACTCTCCTCTACCTCATCGCACTCCTCTCCATCTTCTCCCTCTTCCTCCACCACATCTCCCTCTCCGCCGCCGCCGATGATCACAACTCCCACTTCGAAGGCTTCGATGCCGACGACGAACTCGACGACTCCGATTCCCTTCTCCTCCAATCCGATCTCCCCCGCCGCTCTCCGCCGCCTCCCACCACCTTATCCACCGCATCCGATCCGGAATCGCACCACGGCCCACCTACCACCGCAACTTCCGATCCCGATCTCTCCACAAAACCCTCATCCACACCCTCCAAGTTCGATTTCTGGGACGAAGACGAATTCGAAGGCTTCGATAACGAATTCGCCTCTCCCGAATCCACCGCCGAGGCCGCGGAACCTAACATTTCCGATTCCGGTTCCGAATCGGAGGTTCCGGAGAAGGATTTGAAGCCGGAGATCGCGAGTAAGGGTTTTAGTTTTAGATCGTATACTGTTGAGATAACCTGTGTATCGATTTTGATTATCTACGCGATTAATTTCTTTACTGGTAAAAAGGAGAATGAAACCCTAGCCCTAGCTTGGGCGGCGAAGTTTGGGACGAACGATTCGATTTTCGAGAAGAATTTTAGTTTGTTAGGTGTCGGGGAAGGCGAGGATTCGCCGTTGTTGTTGAAGGAAGGTCAGAATGTGTTTAAGTTTTACGCGAGCGGGCGGAGGTTTTGCCAGGGGCTGTTGGCGACGATGGAGCTCAAGAGCCGGCATGATTTGATGGCGAGGGTGTATAATGCGGTTGTGCCGTGTAAGGATGAGATGACTGTTGAGGTTTATATGAATGATGATGCGATGGATCATGTGGTTTTCGGGTTGGCGAAGAGGAAGGCTGCGAAGACGATGCAGAAGGAGGTGAAGGATCTTCAGAGGTTTGCGAGTTTGATGGCTGCGCCGAGTAATAGGAAGTGGGTTGCTGATGAGTTGGCGGTGGTTACGGAGTCTAAGGAGGTGGCTGGAGATTTGATCACTGAGGCTGTGCTTGATCAGGTTAGTTAGTGATCATATGGTCTAAAAAGTTGTTTCACTGTTTCATTGGTTGTTATAGTTTATACCGGTTTGTGTTGCTTTGTTGATGATATCGAGTTGCTTTTGAATGGTATGTCGTGTTTAAAGCCTTTAGGTTGGTTTAGAATCTTGAAGTCTATCGGAAAGTTAAAAAATGAAAGTTGTGAGAAAAAGAAAAACTCGAATCCACTCTTTAGGGAATCCGGTGAATGACTTTGAGGCTTGCAATTGGGTTAAGAACATGATGTAATGGTTGATGAAAGCATGTGGTGAGGTAGCATATTGTATATAGATGATCTTGATGAACTGAACTAGAAAGTAGGTATGGGGCTGGCTGTAGTTTACCCTTTCTGGTAGAGCATGTATTTTTGTGAAGATCGCGGGTTTTATAGATTATTTTTTTTATAAATCCTACTAGGGTCTGGGAGATGGGATGTCTGCAGACTTGTTCTTTTTTATTTCCATGAATATCCCTGGCCTTGATAGATGATCTAGATGAATCTTAGTAGGTTTTGGAGGTGGGATGTATGCAAATCTGTCCTCTATGCTTTGGGGGTAGAGAAACTATTTTCCTGAACACCCCATGATCTAGGATGAATCTTAGGGGGTCGTTTGGTTGGCATAATGGAATTTGATGAAATTGTAATCCATCCAAGGATCGGAATCGAATTGGAATGGAATTTGACCATGTATTTGGGTTGGTAGGAATTCAATTCCTTCACTTAAGCCAAGGAATGATAAATTCCTTAAAATTGTAGAATCAATGGAATTCAAGTGACTCCATCAAGTTCATTCCGCTAACCGAACATCATTTAGGGGCTGTTTGGATTCAATTGAATTTGATGGAATTGGAATGACAAATTCATTTGACCAAATTCCTTAGTAATGTTTGGTTTGCGGAATGAGCTTGATCCTTTAAATTCCATTGAATTCCACATTTTAAGGGATTCGTCATTCTTTGGCTTAAGTGAAAGAATTGAATTCTTACCAACCAATTTCATCAAATTCCATTCTGATTCCTTCCAAATCAAATTCTTTCGATGGATTCCAATTCCATCAAATTCCATTTTACGAACCAAATGCCCCCTTGGGAATTTGGTCAAAGCCTCAAAGGAATTTGTCATTCCATTTCCTTTGAATTCTGCACCAAACAGCCCCATAGTAGGTTTGGGGTGGGATGTATGCAGAGCCGTCCTTCCCTTCATGGTAGAGCCGCTATTTTCATGAAGACCCTGGCTTTTTTTTTTTGGAAGAGGTATCCCAGACCGTATTGGACCCAGACTAATCCTCGGCAATTTTGGGCCGAAGCCCGACTGCTAAAGCATGCAGCCCGGGGTCGAAGCCCCGTACCTCCAGAATGCGTCCCCCAAGGCTCGAACTCGGGTTCACCACTATGTAGTGCCCAAGCCTTACCACTAGGCTAACACTGGCTTGATATATGATCTTGGATTCTTGGATGAATCTTTATATTGTCATTTAGGTTTTTACTTTAATTGAGTATATAAAAGTCGAATTTTAGAGTCATCATATGCTTCAGATTACCTAACATGGACTGTGTTTCCTCTGTTCAGGTATTTGGCGAAAAGGCATTTGAGAAATTTGGAAAGTGGTTCATCTCAATGCACTTCTCTGATCAAATGCAAAGCACCCACAGGAAGATGTTGGTATTCAAGTTTTCTCTTCCTGCTGCTGACCAAATGGCTGAAATGACACGGCTTGTGGCTCTAATCCCCTATTACATCGACTTAATTGGCCGTTACAAACTCAGTTCACAGGCACGACACCTCTTTCTTAACCACCCATCCACAAAACCCAAAACTTGAATTTCGATATTAACATATTTTTAACTGTGCAAAACAGGCTCGATCGAAGCCCGAAGCAGCTAGAGCAAAACTTGCACAAGAAGTTTACAAGGAGCTTCAATACGCTCGACAAGAAGCCATTCAGAGGAAGAAGGCAGAGAAGAAGAAGATGATGGAGGAGGCGGAGTCGAAGCTGAACGCGGAGGCTCTGCGCAAGAGAGAGGCAAAAGAACGTGCTCGACAGCTGAAGAAAGCGATGCCCAAAATCAAGATGTCACGTGGTGCTTAGATCAACAACTTACTTGTGTTAGTTCTCTGTTCTTGGTCTTTCTTTTCATCATGTTTCTTTTATCACGATAGTTAAGAGACATGATAGAAACTTATAGCCATGTACTTTAGTGGTTCGATATAGGGAGGTTGGTTCGTTTTTGGTTTTCGAATTGTTTGTAGGTCTGATTCTAGTCAGATTCGGCACGTAGGAAGTTGTATGTTCTACATGTACCCCTAGTTTATGTGTTCAATGAAATCCAAATTGGTTTGATGAAAAGTATTCAAGATACAAAAGGATTTCATGCTGAGTAATAAGTTAGGGATGGATTAGTTTGGCTGCTCTATGCCATTAGGGTATTGAACCATTAAAACAAAAAAGGGCTTGAAATAAAATAGTCCAATTGTTGACTTTGCCTCTCCATTCTTTAAGGTAGCATTTGGTATGCAAACATGATTGGAAAGGGTAGTATTGGCAGGACAAATGTCTGTATCTATGCCTATGGTGTTTGGTACAACTAGGATTGGATAGGATATGACTAGACAAGGTAACCCTAAAAGTAGTTTGATGATTATATATTATGTATGATGATGAATTAGAATTTAAAAGTAACTTATTTATATAACAATTTTCATATACATAAATACAATTTAATACATATGTATATTATAGTATGAAACTTGAATGAAGAATCTGATATGATTGAATTTCAAAAAATCCGATTTGTACAAAGGAAATACTATCTGATTTTGTTTGGAAGATCCTTATGAGTTGACCAAGGGACAGTGAAGGTTATTGCAACAACATGCGTAGGTAGAGGTGGTGGTGCCATGGAGGACTTGAGATGGTGGACATTGGTGGAGGTATAGGTTGTGGTGGTCAATGGAGTAATGATGGTAGTGCCGATGGCGATGGCTGGTGGTTGTCGATGGTTGATGATGTTTGTGGAGGTGGTGAAGGCTGTAGTGGAGAAAGAGTTGGAGGTGGCCGATGGTGGTGGTGACCAATAAAATAAATACTATATTAGGGGTATATATCAAATTAGGGTAAATTACAAATTTATTAGTTGTCTCAATTTTATCCCATGTTCTTGGTGGAATAAGAAAAGGCCTTTTTTGTCATATCGTTTCCCGGTCACTTGTTCCATATCATTCCAAACGTGGGACGTTGAATTTTTGTCTTTGTCTCATGTAGCGCTAAACGTGGTACAATGGATTTGTCTGGCCCTTGTCCCGTGTACCAAAGGCACCTTAATTAAACGGCTAAATCAAAGTATATCCTACATAGAGTTTATGGTGTACACACAATGAAGAAATGGAGAAGATTGCATATTGCATAAAAATTAAGTGCATGTTTCTTTACGTCTTTAGAAGCTTAATGGGCTGTATATCTTATTCATACAACTATATTTCGTTGTTTGTTTGGGGATTACCGAGTAAGCCCATGACTTATTTGCTAAGCAATCTTGGATTGCTTGTATTCACTCGCCCTTAAAATGACCTCTACTATCCTTCTCTAAAATGAATAGATCTCACCTAAAACCTATTTCTTAATAATCCCGCACCTTCATCGATTGCATTTCTTCATCGTCTCCTTCTCATTCCCTGTTGAAGTGGTTCCGGAATCGTTGCTGAAAATCCCTTTCATGATCGCGTATGGATTTTGTTCTATTTCAAGAGATTCACTATAAAATCGTTCTTTTAAATTTACGGAATTTGTTTCTGATTTGTGTAAATGGGTTTAGAAAATTTCCAGATTGTGTAAGGTTTATGATTTTTTCCCTTCAAAATTTCCAGATTGTTGGGTTCCCCTTCAATCAATTGATTGGGTTTTGATCATTTTCTTTTTAACCACCACTTCCTTGATTGTTGCCCAAGAGTAGATAAAAAGTGGGTTGGGATTTGGAAGAATAGTATTGTTTTGGTATGATGATTAGACATAAGTAATTAATTCTTTTTTGTGTTTGGCAAAAATAAGCTAGAACTTATAAGCTAGTTCATTCAAACAGTACCATAAGCTAAGCTTTTTGAATTGCTACTTTGAGTAGCTTTTTGGGAGGTTTTTGTAGTTTTTTTTCAATTATACTCTTATTAATATTAATTATTAAATTCAAAGTTACCTTTTTGGTCAATTTGCATATTCATAAGCTAATTTTTGCCAAACATAATTTGTTCATAAGCTAGCTTATCAGCCACTAGCTAGCTTACAATAACAGCTATATTGGCTATTTCTTTCGCTATTTCCTACATTACTTAATTGTTTAGAAATTTTTAGGAATAAAAAATAAATATAAGGGTAAAATTGTCATGTTCATGTTTAGACGTTTATTTGGAACAATAAACAAACTACTTTATTTAACCCACATTATCAACTTTATCTATACAAGATTAGGGGACGTTTACTTAAACACTTACCTAATAAGTGTTCCTCGTTCCTCGGTAAACTAAATACTATCACACCTACCATATAGATCAATTTCTTAGTCGCTCAAAATGGTATCATATGCAACAACTTACCCGGTTAGCGCTTACCGGGTAAGATTTGTAAACCTCACTTGAGCAAAACTCTCGTTCATCCATCGCTTTTAGGCTATTGGTAGCGCAACCCACTCTGCCACATCAGCGCCACATCAGCTTTACTCACAAACCCACAAAAAGCCCACTAAGCCACTTTGTCAAGTACCACAACCCACCAAAACGACTCCACAACCTCGATGAGCCTGCCGATCACGTACCCCATGCCGCTGGAAGCCCCCTAAACCGCCTGTTAAGCCTGCCGAGTCCATCCAGGCGCTACCGTTGGCCTTACCAGGTAAGATTCTAGTCCTTGCCATATTCTTCTTGTAAGATAAATTGACGATAAACACTTACCGGGTAAGCATCAAGTAAACGACACCTTAATAAAAAACCAACCAAACATCCCCTAAATCTTGCCAAGAAAATCTTCTTATATTTTCTTGATGCTTCACGTTTTTTTTTTTTGGGAAAAGGAGGCGATGCTTCACGTTTGGGACCACAAACCAAAAAAGTGACGATTGATTGCTAGTGATTTATTTATTTATTTTTTGATTCACTCTAACTACCTCTTTCTTAGCTTATTATTTGATTCACTCTAACTACCTATTTCTTAGCATTTTCCTCAATTGTTTATTATATAAACCTTAGCTAGAATCCACTTTAATTATTAGTTGTGATCTTCTTTTAACATTTCTCAACTAGTTACATACATCCCTGCAGAATATGCTTTTGATTTGAGTTACGTACTTGACATGTTAGGGCTGTTTTCGGCAAACTAACTGATAAGCTAGCTAGTAGCAACTAGCTTATGAACAAATTATGTTTGGTAAAAACTAGCTTATGAATATATAAAATGACTAAAGATGGTATCTTTGAATTTAATAGTTAATATTAATAAGGGTATAATTGGAAAAAGCTACTCCAAGTAGCGTTTCAATAAGTTAGCTTATAGTACATGCATGTTTGGATGGACTAGCTTATAAGTTATTCAAGTGCTTATTTTTTGCCAAACACAATAGTTTTTAGTTTTTATCTTGACATGGTAGGTCACAAGTTTGAGTCTCCTTGATCCATTGATTATTTTTTTAGTTTTTATATTCAGGGTCCTAATAGATTAGTTCATTGTTGAATGATAATGTGATTGAATTTTTGGTTGTTGTGGAAAAAGGATTTGTCCTACCCCACCATGACTATCATGGGGAGGTAAGTTGCAATGTCCATGTCGTAGAAACTTCGCAACAAAACAAGACAGATAATGTATTTTGGAACGAAAGAAGAAATGATTACATTTTCATTTGATTTGAACATTGTGTATATTTTTTAAGTAAATGTTATTTCTTTACGAAATATAGACAACCTCAAATGCTTTTCTTTCGCGTACAATACAAATATGAATTGGTTTGATTTCTTCCTAAAACTGATCCATGAACCTTTTTAGGAAAAATATGATGCCATCCATTCTCGAGGGATAAGTAGATCTTTGTGTTTTTCCCTCCATGGAACTCGTAGTCTTATCCGTTAACTTGGCTACATGTATCATGTTGTCGCTTTTCCTCACCAAATCAATATAGGGAATCTTGTCGACTAGCGATTTCTGAGGACGAGGACTCGCTTGGAGGATAGGATTTGGCGTCTGAATAAGGAAAATAATACGTAGAATTAGCCATTGCGTTCTTTGTTTTCAGTCTTCTTTTAAATATATTTTGTATTTTACCTTAATTTGTCTGCGGATTATTGTGCTAGAGCTTAGAACAGTCAGGTACTCGTGAACGGCTCTTATCCACCTGAGGCAATTAAGATATCTATCTTTAAACATAAAGCTTTAAGTAGATTCAATAGGAACTAGCAAGGATTTTGGTAATAAAATGATTTTTATCTGATTATATTCAATTTCTTTGGAATTGATAGAAAGGAGATGAAAAAGGTGTTACCAAACACCGCTTGCATCTATCCCGTCGAAGAATCCCAAATGTCCTCCGTGTTGTGTAGTAGCTAAAATAACGTTCTTGTTCGCTCTAAGTTAACAGCAAAAATGAAATCATATAAGACAATAACATATATCATAATAAACCAAACAAACCCAATAAATCTGATAAATAACGTACTTGCATTCATCCCATATGAGGGCATCTTTGGTGCAAACAGGATCATCTAATGCACTAATGCAAAGCAGGGGGACCTTTATACGTCCAACATAATCAGCACAGCTAGATTCCCTGTAATATATGTCGGCCGTCTGCAAATATAGTAACACCACATCTTTCAGCAAAAACATATGGTTTAAAAAAAAGAAATTTAACAATGAAATAGACTCTGTCTTACGTCGAATTTCCAAACAAGACAAGTACCGTTGGTGTCAAACTCACGAACACGTCGTGCCTACAATTGGTAAACAACCGAACCCTTTTAATCTTGAAACTGTACTTGAAACAAGTTAATGAAGTAGTGAAAACAAAAGATAATTTACCTTTTCAATGCCCTCCCAATCGGAAAGACAAGTAAAAAACTTTTGATGCCTGCATAACAAGCCGATTTTTCGTCAAAAAGAAGTAACTATCTTAATAAATCGGGAGATAAGTTTGTATAGGGAGGATCAAACGAGAACAATACATATTTAAAATAGCATGAGAACCAACAAAATCATACATGATTCATGTGACTTTGCGAGTTGTGGCCAAAGTCTCCCACATGGCCCTTTAATGCAAAATCATATATGATTTTGTTGGTTCTCATGTTCTTTTAAATAAGTATTATTCTCGCTTGAACCCGAATCTAAGTTTGTGAAGTAACATATACATACATCTTGGCATATCTTTTCAAACCTGCTCCTAAGGCTTTGTCGTAGACCCTCTGCACCACATTTCGCCCGATATACCTATCACAGAGCTGCCATGGAGATGCACAAATAAGTTTTTTTTACCACATCTCGTCTCATTGCACATATACACATACTAAAAGGTCGAAAGTATGTTTACGAAACACCAACCAGAAGGTCCCAAGGACAACAAACAGCTGCAGCCCCATCTATAAGAATATCCTTCCCATCTTCACCTAGATATTTTACCTGAAAAATTAGGATTCATGCATCAGATAGATAATATCGTATACAGGTTTGATGGTCTCTGTGTATCTGATGCGTACTTACCATCATATTTGCTCCAAGGCTGGTGCCAACAATGAACAAAGGAACGTCAGGGGATTGATGGCGAATATGTTTGACTACTTGACGTATATCATCCGTCCATCCACCGTTGTAAAAAAAATCAGACTGTTCAAACATATTGCAAAATCAGTATTACACATGATAAAAAATTTGTTGCAAGTTGGAGCATCGGAATATAACACTTACCAACAATGGTACTCCTCCGAGGCCCCGATGATTACTCACCACAGTCTTCCAGCCATGTTTCGCCAAGTAGAAAGTGACATGCTTTATGTACTGTCATGTGCATTATAGCAATCAATGGCGATTAAAAAAAAGACAAGTTTGAGTTTTACCATCAATAATGCATTAAAATTCAAGATTTTTGGATTTAATTTGACATGGGTAGTTTAGTAATTTACTAATCCACCTATAGTGAAGGTCGATAAAGGATTTGAAACTTACAACTGCATTAGAGTCACTTGTCAAGCCGGGGATCACTATGACAATGGGCAAGTTAGCATCTTGATGCATCTCGTCACCTGCCATATCTTTCTTTTCCGAAACTGAAATACAATATTATAGACACCCTTTTAAGTTTACAAGAAATAAGTCGCGCCATTTTAAAAGATGTTTTTACAACAAACGAGTCTAAAGAAGATGGTTACCATCGGAAGGTGCCAACCAATCGAGAGCTACTACTCCACCATCACTCATGTTCAATATCTCCCTGAAAAAATATCACATGAACTTAAAGACAAACAGACGATTGTCGAGATGGATTTACAAGATAACTATTGTAAAAACATCTGAAAGAAGAGTAAACATCATATGATAAGGATGAAATATGAAGTTATCAAAGTTTGAGTCTCACTTTCAGACTTTTCGTTAAACTTCAAGGACCAAAATTGAAGCTCATTCGGAAAAATAAATAAATTAGGTGAGGGTGAAATCGGTATATATCAACCTAGAAGTGGGGTTGGGAGATGGCACACCAATATTGAATGAAAATTACAAGAATAAAGTCATGGTTTGTTTACTTATGAATGATGCTTTTTCAGAGGTCATAGTCTGAACTCTGAATCGGTTAAACATATAAGTGTTTAGCAAGATTTTAACCCCTCTTAATAATTCGAATTCCCTCTTAATCGTTCAATATTAGATATGATTCAGATGCTCGTTCTTTCACCATTTATCCTGCGGGGCCGTTTGACGGTTGCTGAACGATTTGGTGCAGGATGATTAAATGATCGGAATGATTAAGAGACTCATTAAAGGCGTCGTAAAACCATTAAAAATTAGAATTTTTTTTCTGTCAAACAAGATTCACCTCTTAACGATTCAGAGGTTTTTTTGTTTCCTAACTTTTCATCAATAAATGAAAAGGAGATCCTAATGAAAAGTAAAAACAGGGTCTTAATCATGAATAAAATGGAAAGAAAAGATACCTTCTGTAGGTGAAAACAGGAGGCCTTCCAAATACTCTCAAGAAAATTGTCTGAAAATGAGGAGTAGAAAGCCATGGAGTAGACATGTACCTGCATACATATTCTTTCAACTTTGACATACTAAACACATTTCAATTTACTAAATCAATCAACATATATATCTACTTCCAAACTTAAATCTCAAATCAAATGTAGTTTAAACCAGCAAATGAAAAACAATAATTATTCAGCTATAAAACTTGAGATTTTATTAAATTTCAGCAGATCCGATCCGATTGAAGGATCCCTAGAACGACTCCATTTAAAACAACTTATGCTTATCTGTATATTTGCTTATTGTTGGTTCAAAAAGTTAAAAACCTTTTAACTTGGTTAAAAAATCCTTATTTGCTTGTTGGCACCACGATAAGCATTTTATCCGAACATCAAAATTGTTTATTTGCTGTTGCAACCAGCAATAAGCAAATAAGCAGTTTTAACAAGTTATCAAAACTGCTTATTTGTTTTTCCAACCCGCAATAAGCAAATAAGCAGTTTTAATAAGTTACCAAATTAAAAGCTACTTTGAATCATGAATAACGTAATTTAAACTATTTGTTGCGAACCTTCCATGAAGAAGAGTGCACTTGGAGACGACTTCATGGTAGAATTCGGAGCACGAATTGAAGGTTAATTGGACTTTTTGTCCTCTGAATCCACTAAACAAGTCCTGAACCAAATGAAAGTCGAGGAAGTTGTAGAGATAAATCAATGAAACCAACACCAATCCGATGACATAATCAGCGACCGGAATATGACATAGAGCTCTTAACAAGAGCTCGTATGGTGACGCTGCTGAATCGGTTATCGTTTCCATTGATGATGATGATAAGGTACCCCTCTCTCTCTTCTCTCCCTTGATATCTGTATGTATATGTGTATGTATATGTTTATAGGGAGAGAGATGGATGAGTTTGAATGAGATTGGCATTTGCATTGAAACCAGCAGGTCCTCTTATATGTAGAGACTTGAGTGTGTACTTTTCTTCATTTTTCTATTCAAACACAACCACAACTATTTTTTAATGCCTCAAAACGACATTTTTTAAACTTCTATCATTTTAAAACGCACATTTATAAAAAGGATATTAAATAATTAAGATAGTCATTTAAAAGGTTGGGTTTCGCGTCTGGATAAAAATCATCCGTGTTAAATTTTCATGTGTTATTCTTGTTCATCAATCAAATGAATACACGGTACCAGAAAAAGAATGTGAAGTATAAAAGAAATTTAAACTATATAAAAATCTGATTTGTCATCATTTCGCTTGTCGGATAGGATTGAAACGCGCAAATTTACTACAGGTGATTTCTATTTCGTCTGTTATAAAATAGATCCGTGTCCACAAAACCGGGGTCCGTAATTGTTTCTTTGCAAATACTTGTATGTTTTGCACCACATACAAGATGGCCCACTTATAATAGCAAAAATTGATTTGAGTACCCCAACTACCCTCATGCTTCTTTCCTAACACTGTTTTGTTTGTTTGCAAGTAGTTGATGTTTTGAGGATTATGGTAATGGAATAGTCTTTTAAGGATGTAGTCCAATTAGGATAGATCCTATAAGGTAGTATGCTAAATTTTAATTGTTACCATTAATGGAGAAATTAACTTTAAGTGCTTTTTGAATAAAGTTTTTCTAAGAAGTTAATTAAGTTCCCTTTTTTCAAAAATATAAAATAAAAAATCAATGCTTTTCTTTCCAAAACCTCATGGAAGACGAGAAAACGATCTAATACGTTGATGGGAAATAGATCCTATAATAATTATCGAACCACAATAGAGATACAAACATCAACTTCAAGAACTTCTAAATGAACAATGATGTAAGTTTATGTGTTAAGTTTGTATTTTTATTGTATTTCAATATAAATTATAT